>UELU01121815.1:0-30225 GCA_900490025.1 Megastigmus dorsalis
AAGCCGAAAAGAATGTCACTCCATTGGCCGCGTTTGCCTCGCTGCGGGGGGACGAGTATATAACTATGGCACGACTGCTACGAGGAGGAACAGTAGGAGTAGGAGGAGTAGGAGGAGGAGGAGGAAGAGGAGGAGGAGGAGGGCGACTATAGCTGTGCAGTGCGCGATGGATCGTTATGCAACGCTCGTATCTCATCGCATAGCGCGTAAGCACAAATGAAAATGCCGGGGAGCATTATCAGGTGGGAGAGCCGGGTGGGTGCCGGGAGCTTGCGGATCCTCGGCCGAATCGAAATGCCTCCGATGTGCACGCCTGCTCTGGATATTCCGCTATTGCTGCTGCTGCAGTATGTCTCGCTCGTCTCTCCTCACTTCTCTTTCTCTCTCTTGGGGCTCTGGATTTAGTGTCGAGCAGGCCGAGTCGCGTGCGCGCGCCGCCAAGCAGTCAACATAATAATAATCAAGCGCGTGTTATTTAAGGAAACTAGTGTGCTACCTATACAGTTATTTTCGAGCTCTATACGAGCGTACGGTAGTCTCCGTGCGTCTCTTTGCCTCTCTTTGCGTCTATACGTGCGTCCCTCTTAGTGTATGTATAAGAGCTTAGCGCGCTATGGCAAAATAGGCCGCCGCGCTCGAGCTTCGTGCTCGCGGCTCTTATTTACGCGACGAGCACGAGTTCGCGTGTTAACTCCGTTTTACGGTAGCAAGCGTAATTTCGCAAATTGCGTATTGGCTGCGCTGCACATCGACGAGGTATTTTCTAGTTGCGGAGTTTACCGATACATATGTATTCCACCAAAAACCACATTATTTTTACTGCAATTACTTTTTAACCTCAGCTGCGAGAGCTGAAAAAGAATCTCGCAGCTGCGCGACACGCGCTTTTAAAATATTCAAGCACTGCGAGAGGAGTTCGTAATTCTGCATCGCGCAGCAGTATGTATTTTGTCGAGCTAGACGCGATGATGAGGTGGATATACCATACGCAGAGCGAACTGTGGGAGAGTCGGAGAAAGAGAGAGGCTTTGAGAAAGCAGAGTCTCGGAAAAGGCAAAGCGAGAAAATCGAGATATAAATTCACGGCTGCGCTCGCGCGGCTGAATGTATTGTTTAAAGCCTAAGCTGCGCAGTGACGTGTAGTAGTTAGTAGGGAGAAGCAGAGCCGCTGAGACGTTGCGAGACACGCGCGAAAACTGAATAGCTCCCGGTGCAGCTCGTCTGTTCTACGCCCGTTTCGGCAACAGCTTCGTTCCGCTAGTTTTATATTATTCTCGCCCTCTCTCCATCGCCCCTCATGACCCTTTCCATCCCTTTCTTTCGCGGTCCGCCATCGCCTAGCCGCCGAGGGTTTAGAGCTAGAGCAACGCTGTAGAACAGCGAATAAACAAGCGCAACAATAACCATTGTAAACGCCGTTCGACAACAAGCGGGGGAGAGAGAAAGAGAGCTGGATAAAGAGCAACCAATAGCCGAGGCGAAAGCTCCGGCATAAGTACGCGCCTTGCAAACCTTTTCCCTGTACACCTCGTTCCTCCTACATTTTAGCCGACAAGAGCGTGTATATAGTTCGCTTCGATTGAGCTCCGAAGTAGAAATAACAGTTTTCCCCCGCTCACGGCTAAAGCGTCATTTCGCGAAAATTGGAAAAACCTTCTAGCGGCCGAGCTACTGTACGTATATATGTACATAGTACTACTAGTCTCAAGGGTTGGACGGAAGGAAGGAAGGAATAAAAAACAATGTACTGCAGAGAGAGAGAGAGAGAGAGAGAGAGAGGGGGGAAAAAGGGCTTTCGCGATTTTTCGACTCCGCCAGCTCGACTGGCCGACTGCTAGAGCGATTGGCGGATTTCGCTATTTTTGCTGCCGCCGCTGCACACAGAAACGGGATAAGCTATGCAACGAGGGAGAACTGCTGCAGGGGGGGGGGAGCAGCAGCAGAGCTTATATCGTTTCATGGGAAATCCGGATCGTGCCCGAAATCGCAAACAGAGTCTGGCCCGCTCGCGTAGAAACATTGCGAAATAGCGTCGATGAATAGAATTTGGGATGGGCGCCGCCTCTGTGTATATTTATACGTGGCCGTGCGTATATATACGCTTGCTCCGCCATACCGGCCGCTTGCTGCCGGGGATTATAGCAGCGGTGCGGCCTCGACGATACGGGGAGCGCCGGTGCCGCCGTTCTTTTTTTTTTGCGCCAAAATCATTATGCCGGTCCGATTAAGCGATCTGTACCAGGGGATATCGCGTTAAAAAAGGGGGAAGAGGACTATAGTTGGTTGGCCCCCTGCATGTCCCGGCGCCTGGTAAATTGAAAAATTTCTCGCTTCCCGAGTTTCCGTGTCGCGCGCACGTTGCGAGCAGAGAGTATTGCGATGTTGTAAAGGGAGGGAGAGAGAGAGACGGAATAGTTAGGAATCCGAAAATGTTACTTCCGTGTAAACCCAAAAGAGTCGAGCGTGCAGCGAACCGTTGGATTTTTTGGCACACGGCAAGGATCAACAAAATCGGCCGATGAACCTTTTGTTTAATGGAATTTTTGTGTGCAAAAGGGCTTTATACGATATAGCTGGGCTCTGAATTCTGATAAAAATTGACTCGCGCTCCGTCTGGATGGTTTATCACGTTACGCTCTAGTACCAGCTGCTCATGAAAATCCAATAGCTGATTTATTAGACAAACACGGCTGCGTAATTCCCTTTAAAAATAAGCTTTCACTATATGATCGATGCACTCAGAAATAACGACGTGCCCTTCCAAGTGAAAACAAAGTGCGCGAGGAGGCATAGGGATCAGCAAGCGATCGACTAATGATTTTCCTAATATTACCATTGAATAGGCTCGCTATATCATAAATAATTTATTGAGCAAATACGCTTATCGTGACTGAGTGAATTTAAAAGTATAGCAGCTAAAGTGCTTATCCGATGCAAGTAGATTTTATCGATTTTCATTATACAGCAGACAGTGAATTTTTGTCTGTCTCTCTGTCTGTCTCTCTCTCTCTCTCTCTCTCTGGCTGTAGGTATGTTTGTACCGAACTGACTACTTGTCAGCCGTTCAATTGGCATTAAGGAAAGGCCACGTTATACAGCCTCGAAACTCTCGCCATCTCCTGATAATCCCTGCGACGGCTAGCCCGAGTCCTGACAAATAAGATCTTTCGATGAGGCGAGAATAATCTTTTAATTGAGACTTTTTTTTGCATCGCCAAGTATATATATGTAATACGAGATTGGTTTTCCCTTGAAATGACTTTCGCAACAATTGACTTTCATAGGATCGACTTTGTATTGGAGCAGAGCATTTGCATGCGACCGTGACGAATATTTATGACAACGTTTCTCGGACTATAGTAGCAGCGACTGCAGCCGTCGGAGTAGTATTTTTTTTTTTCCTTTTCATAGCGAGAAGACGATTTTTTCATCTCGCAAGTAACGAATATTAATAACCGATATACTTGATTATATACTTTTAAATCATTACTCAAGGAAACGAGTATAAACAGCTGCAACTTTTAAATACAATGTATATAATACGATCGCGTGCACTCTGCCGTTCCTGTACATTTAATAAAAGTAACATCCGTCTCGTTCGCTTCGATCGTATAAGTGACTGTACAAAGCAGACACACACATTTTCCGCAATTAACTACAGCTGGTCTCCGGCTCCGCGATACTAGCCGTAATCGAATCGCGATAGCGGCGCGGCGGCGGGCAGAAAAAGCACCATCACCGCAGTCTGCGCACTCGAGACCATCGGTATACCAGGGCGTCTAAAAATAAGCGAGAATCGCGCGAGATCCATCATAAAAAAGCGCGCGAACTGAAATAACTCTGGGTAAAGGGCTCGCTCGGGTAATTTCGTTTTTTCGCGGTCGTGCGCACAGGCAGTCCGCAGACGGCGAGCGAGAGAGACGACGTCGAGGCGATGCTGTATAGAGTTGTGAAAGGAGCCTAAATCGCCGCTTCTGCGATGAGAGATGTATATATGTATATACATCTCTGTCTTCCTCTCGCGTGGCAACTGCAGCTCGCGCGGCACCGCATACGTATATGCTCTCTCTCTCTCTCTCGCTCTCGCTCTCTGGCTCTCTCGGTCTCTCGAGCTGCTCTCAAGGTCACGAGTCGTCGACTCGCTCGGCGTTACGACCGGTTTCTCGGCTGGCTATGTCGTCTCCGCCGCATGTACCCCGTGTTCGCTTTCGACGCGTCCTCTCCTTCTCTTATCCTCCTCCTCCTCCTGCTCAGGGAGAGAGAGAGAGAGAGAGAGAGAGAGGAAAGCAGCCGCAGCGAGTGGGCTTTTGTTCGCGGGACTATAAGCTGTTGCTGACCCAGGCCCCATCGGCTGGCAGAGCTCCGATGTATGCTGCGCGCTTGCAGGTCCGAACTTGCTTCGATTTTACGATCGATTCCTCGCTTTCGTAATAGCTGAACGGAAAAAAGACTGGGGAGCGGTTTGTTAGTCAACGCGTACGGCGAGCTACTTGCCCTTCAAACAGGAGAGCAGTTCACTTTTTCTGGGAGAACCATTCGCCCATGCTATAGTATAATAAACAAGATGCATACACTACAGTAACAAGATACAAAGCACAAATGAAATTGAAATAGAAACGACTGCATTTTGGTTAGTAGGTAAATCGGGGTCGAAAAAACGATTTTCCAATTTGCAGCTTCCTAGGTCAAGAGGTTCTATGCCAAAACAGAGTTGCAAAGTTTTATTTGCTTATATCTCGAGAACGGCTTAGGCTAGAACAAAATGGTTGACACCAACTGAAGGAGCGTAAAATTTTACATTGGAAGCGATTTTTTATTCGATTTCGATGAGTGTAAAGTTTCGAGATAATTAATCGAAAAGAAATTATCTCAACTCTTCGGACGTGAGTGGGCTAACCATTACCCCAGAAACAGAGTAGCCGATGTACACTACTGCTAGTGGCGCTGCTACACCGCTCTTGGCGCGGCTATTCCGCCAGTCGTTTTCCGTATGGATAAAAAATAGCTTTGCATACATTTTTGCCGCTTGCAGCGGTACTGCGGAAGCTTTTTCGCAATTTTGATGACTTTTATATCGTCTTGAAAAAGGTGCAAGTGTTTGAACAAGTCAATTATTCGTTTAAAGTGTTGTTATGTGAAGACTCAGCACACGTAATACGCTAAAAACTCGCGTATTTATCGACTGAATAATAAATCTAGTATTCATTTTATCGTAGATTGTAATCAAATATTTCATATACTATGTATTGACTAATTCGAAGAAATTAACTATTTTTTAGAGCTTTTATAAAAGAAAAAAAAAGGTAAATGTAACAAGCACATTGTGTGCTTTGGATTATATTGCACGCATGAGTATAATATCTGCGGAGTAAGAAATAGTTTAAAGCTACTTGGAGTGAAACTTTAATCGGCAATTATTTTAACGACGAAAAAAAGTGTAAGAGAAAATATATCGGTGATACTAAAAGGTGTATCGATTTTTAGGTAAATGTGGAGGCAACGGTTATTGCTCTCATAACGTCAAGTGAAGAAGAAACATCCAAGCGATCGTAAATGTAGAGATAAAAATATCATGGAGAGTTGAAATTTTTTTATTACGCCACTCGATATCAAAAATAAAAGGACTCTGCAGAGTGCGATTTTTAAAAGAAAAAGCAGCAGCATTAGCTCCCGCTTCTATACATTCCCCGAAACAATTTCCTATGAATATCCCAACGAAAGGGAATCAAACGTTACAGCGCGTCATTAGTCCTTCCGCTCACAGAGAGCGACTCGCAGTCACTTCCTACATTACGCAGATCGACTCGAATCCTCAATCGACGAGTCGTAAATCTCCCTCCCGTATAAAATCTGCATACAAAGCACTGCCAGCTAGCGCAGTACACGCACGCGCACGCGAGTCCCTGAACTTCGGACAAGTACACAGTGCAGGAGTTGCAGGAGTTGCAGGCAGCAGAGCAATATCATATGTACGGAAAGTTCCGAGTCTCGCGACACACACCCGGTATATATCGGCAGCCAAGTTCCTCTCGCCGCATAATGTACCTACGCTCGCAGCGGCGGCAGCAGCAGCAGCAGGAGCGGGGAAAAATCTGCAGATAATACACAGACGCGCGTCTGCGTACGTATGAGTGTGCAGTGGGACATGGCGGCGGCGCACAAGTGCTGTCGAGACGATGAACAGACACTCTCCTGCGCGCGAATTTTATTAGTCACTATTAAAAATACACCGAGGCACATTTAACTGTCTTTTCTCTGTCCGCGCTAAGACAACTATGTTCTCCTTAGAGACCGGCAGAGTAGATAGAGAGAGAGAGAGAGAGAGAACCAGCTCCTCGCGAGGTTAACCGTGAACAAGCTCGAGCTTCATCCTATAGTTCATCACGAGAAAGTATAATCACTTAAATAATTTATGACGTGCCGCAGTAATTACGAGGGAGCTTAAAAAACACAATTTCACGAGCACACTTGTATTCTATCTAATTCTTACTCGCTTGTCATTTTTGCGAATTGCGCCCCTAACCCGACTTTCGCTGTCTCGTCCGACTGTACATTGTTACCACTTCCCTCCATGAATTAACGAAAGAACATTTGTTATTAAAATGACTCCACCTATTAATAGCACATTGACACGTTATTTTCTCTGACCCCATTTGAAAACCAATGAAACTGTTGTAAGTCCAAGTCACCTCGCGCAGGCTTGTAGTACGTGATATTTGGCAATTTTATTTAAGATAAAGATTTTAATTTTAACTGTGTTACATTACTTACGAATTAAGCTTATGTTTCGTCTACGTCAAAGTGTTATTATACGAGTTAGATTTATCTCGCGAGCATCGATTCCCGTCGATCCCGCGAGCAAGAACTCGAATTCTCCAAGCGGATCCTAAAAAAGGAGTAGACTAAAACGTGGGCGAAACCATTTTAATTCGATGATAAAATAAAAAAGACGAGAATCGTCTTGCACTGATTGTGAGTGTGCCGGATAACGGCGGAGGGCAGAAAAAGTACGCGAAAGACTCGTAACAAATCGTGGCCGATTGCATTTAACCAGAGAAAACGAGTTATATCCATCGGTCAATTTCACGGCGCTAGAGACAAAGAGAGGAAAAGCGAAATTGATCGCGTATACTCTCCAGCTCCCATAGCAGCGTTTTCTCTCATCTCGTCCCATGAGCGCGGCATCGTCGAGCAGCAGCAGCCGCGGCTCCTTACACGTGGCGCTCGGAACCGGCGGAGAGTCGAAAATGATAAACTCCGGGATGAAGCCCCGGCGCGCGTTTGCCGCGCTCGGCCGCAGTAGTAACAGTCGAGGCTTTTCCAGCTATACCGCGCGGCGTCCGGCCCGAGCTCGAGTTGATTGGAATTGGTAGAGCTGGAAATGTTGGAAACCATAATTGGAGTGTGCGCGCCCGTAAACGCGAACTTCTGCTCCAAGACGCTGCCATAGCTGCGCCGCTACTAATTGCAGCATCTAACTTTCGGATTCCCCTTCCCCTGCAGTTAGCTCCACATCTCTGACTAGCTCTTTCTCGCTCATTGGCTCGCCGACATCACAGAAAGAGAGAGAGATAGATAGATAGATAGATAGATAGATAGATAGATAGATAGATAACTCTTTATTTTACTATAAAGTAAAAAATACAAAATATTCATATAAAATAGCAAATAATATACGTATACATTTGATAGGATAAAGTCATCACAGTCGTTACATTAAGCATTATAAGTATATATATAAATCATTCTTTGGTATATCTATCACGTCATACATATAAAATAAAACAATACAGATAATATATACATAAATCGGTCAAAAGTCATTATTTTACGAGCAAGTAGAATGTTTCCCAGTGTGTATTGCGGAGCGACTAAGCATCGAGGAGGTATTGGGAGACCGCCGTCTTGAATCTGCGCAAAGATGGAAGGTAGCGCAGACGATCAGGGAGAGAGTTCCAAAAGTGCGCACCTTGCAGTTGGAAAGATCTTATACCAGTCTCAGTACGCACCTTCGGTATCGAGAGTTCTTTTGCAACACCCTTGCTAGTGCCTCTGGATTGATATTTATTAAAAAAAGCCGCTAGATATTTTGGTTCATTCAATCGGAGGATCTTATGCAAGAGAATGGCGGCGAAATAATTCCTCCTAGCATCAATGCGCAACCAGCCCAGTTGCTTCCTATAGGGGATGATGTGCTCATCCCTCCTAGCACCATAGATAAATCTAAAACCCGTATTGTTCAGTCTCTGTAGTCATCAAGACACACAACAGAGCAATAGTCGAGATCGGGTAGGACTAATGATTCGACCAATATTTTGCGTAGGTACTCATTTGTACACTGCCTGGTGAACCGCAAACTATAGAGAGAGGGAGAGGGAGAGTGAGAGAGAGAGAGAGAGAGATAGACGACGAACCAACTGCGGGTGAATCTTGGAAGTCTGGCGTCTTTCGGCTTCTCCTGCGGACTCTAGCCTGCGAACGAGACATTAAACGAGTGAGCCCTTCATCTGCGTTTTCGTTGAAAAGTCGAGGCCACAGCGAGATAAATGGGATGGACCCGAGGATTTTCCTCGGACCGAATAATGAACTGCCAGCCACTACATTTAGAAAGCCATCCCCCATTGCGGCCGTGCGTGTACCCGTAGGAAAGCTGGAGACAATTGTCTTAATGAGCGAGCAGCAAGACTATGCGAGCGTAAAAAACCCGAATGAAAATCGTATTCGCCGTGACTGGGGCAGCGAACCGCAAAAAGAAAAGAAAAGCGAGAGAGGGAGAGAGAGCGAGAGAGTCCTAGCATTGCTCTCGAACGTTCGATGGGCTTTAAGCCTCTCTGGGGAACCCAGCTGGAGAAGAAGGAGGCGGCCCCTATACAATGTTTCATTCCATTTTCCCGCCGAGATTTCCGTCAGCAGAAAAGTGCCGCGCGAGTGCAGGAACGTAACGCGGGAAATGCGGTTTCCCTCTCGTTCGCTCGCTATTCTGCCCCGGTAAATTGCAGCGCCGAGTATTCGCCATAGCGAGGAGGTCGATCGGGTGCGAGATTCGACAGGACAGATTTCCGGCCGGCAATTTTCCCCGTCACTTGGAAGCGATAAAATGCTGGCGGGGGATTTACAAGCCGCAGCAGCCGGTGCTCGCGGGAAGAAAGATGGAGGGAGGCCGCGTGGTACACCGATGTGTCTGAAACATTCCCCACCGCGGGCCTCGACTCGCTCGTCTTTGTTGCAAGAGATTTTCCCGAGAGTTGGATGTAGCCATAGTTCCAGGGGGAGAGCCGCAGATTGCCAGCAGATCCGCCGTCGCTGCATACTCGAAGCCCTCGAGTCTACGGAAACTCGGTTCTCTCGCGACGATTTCACATCGGTTCGACGAATGAATACCGGATAAGTGGAGTTGTCGCAGCTGTCTCGTTGGATCAGCCTTGCTATACTCCTGCAATAAAGATTCTTACTGTCGCTGATCATTAACCAGCACTGGCCGAGTATTGAGCTCCACTAGCACGATTAGTACGGCCTGGCTTGGCGAGTATATCACATTTTTATGGCGATCTTTATCAATTAGGTTATTGTTTACTGTGGGCTGATTCATTATCGCATTGGTAGCTGGGGGAATATTCGACAAAAGAGGAAGTTTTAATCAAGGAAAATGAGTCGGCGGTCGAACGCGGTGTAAAGTTTCCGTCCGCGGATCCCCGGTAGACGTGGAATTTTAAGGATGTATCTAGTGTGTATGTTAGTTTGTGCGCGTACGTGTGTGTGTGGGTGCAGATCCCGACTCGCTGTACACGTAGCGTGTATATATACAGAGGCAGGCGCGCAGGTTTTTCAATGGGTGCTTGAGCGGCGCTTCATGAGTTTCAGCGGATTAAACCGCTGGTGTATAGCGCCTCGTCATGGCATTAATTACTTTCCGCTCTCTGTACGTCCCGCACATCTGTATCCGCGCAGATTTTCGAGAGTCACCGTGTCGCTTTCCACTTTCGCACAAGCTCGTCGCGCGCTGCTCTCTCGGCTCTTCTTCCCCGCCTCGCGCGAGTTAATTCGACATCAGCTCGGTTGATTAAGATTTTTTTACGCTTTTTATCCGTCTCGGTCTGCACAACCAAAAAACAGAGCACAGAAGAAATCCATGATTCTGCCGAAGCGTTTAACTCCTTTCCTCTCTCCTAAGCACCTCCTTCAAACGGATCTGGTACGTGTTGTAACATATACACGTGCATCGTGTATATAGGCGCTGGCTATTGAAAAACTCGACGACAAGATCAAGAAACGCGCTGCAAGCACATAACGCTCGATGATTAAAGCGAAGCTGCGCGAAACTTTGATTGTTGTAGTGCGTTTCTTGATCTTGTCGTCGAGTTTTTCACACGAGATATATCTGCAGAGGGCTCGGCGTGCAAGGCGCAGGAAATAGCTGCAGACCGCGATCAGAGTCGTCTGCGCGGTAAACATCTCGCTCTTAATGACTGTGCGGATGCCGGCAATCGCAGCCTTCCTACACACTTTGGAGATTTGATCGATGTGGTTGATGCAGCGATATATTAAAAAAACATTCGCGCGATTAAAGTGTTGTGCTTTCTTCCTTTTGCATATACTACGACTCGAGTATCTCAAACGTCAACGCTGCATCGGATATATTTTATTCTATAGCTTATAGCGGTTGTTTTTACACACGAACTTTGCTTGTCTATGTAATGGGTATCGTATTGAATTATATTTCTAAAAGCGATTAATACAATATCATTGGTATGGAATAGCTGAATATGCTACGAATAACGCACAGTCGGATTATCAGCCAACAAAGATGTGTAGGTGTCGCGTGGGGAATAGCAGCTATGATCAGTGGGTCGATTAATTTAATCATCAGGAAACGTGCTATTGATGGGTAACATCTGTACGAAAGGGCGCTGCCGTCGTAGGGTTATTAATGTACAACTTTCCATTCATCGATTGATATCCCGGCAACTCAAGGAATGTAATAATAATAACAGACTCGAAACCGCATAGCGGCCCAGTATTCGCGGCCAGAGCCATGGCAACACTATGCAGTCTCGGTCTGTGCCACCCTTGGAAAGACAGAGAGCGATAGAGTATATATAGAGTAGCTGCCCTGCAGCAGCGGCGAGGATGGGGCACTTAATTTTGGATCTGCTCTGCGGGAGAGGGAGGAGAGTGGCGTCAGCAGCTCCCGAATCCAGGATTATGGCCGAATCCTGATTCTCATCCCCTCGGCAGTCCGCTCTCTCTCTCTCTCTCTCTCTCTCTCTCTCTCTGTCGATCGACTTGGCTCTGTATTACGGGTCCCAGCTGGTATAATTCCAGAGATCGCTCGACGGCAATGACGGCAGGTGGCGGCGGCTAGAACGGCCAACCATTCTGCGGCGGATTAGTGCGGATACTCGCGCACGATGCTGACGCGCGATAGGATGAATTTGGTCCGCTTTGGGGCTGGACGAGCCGGGGCTGCTACTGCAGTCGGCTCGTCCGCGGCGGCTCACACATGGAATTGCTCGTGCGCGAAAAGTCGCGTGCGCTGGCTTTACGCATTCATAGAAACTCTAAGAAGCTCAGTGATTGGTTGACCAAATTCGAAGAACCCTACATATGGGGTTGCGATGCGTTTGAAAAAATGTTTATATTCCATTATTCGTACGTGACAATATAAAATAACTTACGGTCTTGTGCGAAAGGTATAGTTTGCTCGATCGACATTCACTCACCTGAAACAATAAATAAATTGGGTATTCTTAGTGATACGTCTCTATAAATATTATATTACATAATCTACGTGTACTGCTCTTTTAATTTGAAATATTGAAATTTCACTGACCGAGAATTAATCTATATTCACTGCTTTTCCCAGTGAATGTAATAGTTCACGGTATAAATCAGTGCATTATGCATTAATTTTCGGGCAGTGACCTATAGTTTACACTATTTCAAATTCAGAGAGCGATGCAGTACGCACATTTATTATTTATTTATACATGTCAAAACTTTCTTATAAATTACAAGATGCCAATGTATTTTTCACATAGATAATGGTTTGAGAAACTGTGGTAGACGCGAATCCATGCTTCAAAGACTATCCCAAAAAGTTCAATTGAAAGAAGAAAAATTAGGATATAACCCAAGTCCCAAGATTCTGCGCAATTTTCTAAAAGGTGGCCAAAACAGTTTGGCACAAACACTCTCGCGAGCATCGGTGCAGAAAAAGGACTCGGGTCGCGTGGAGAAAAGGGCCAATGCGCGCATGGTTTGCCGCGGGATCGACGCGTCCGAGAGCCTATTTTTCGCTGTCAGGCCGGTACATTTAGTCGGACTCGGCGCTCCTCTTTCTCTCGGCTATAGAACTGCAGGTAGTAAGACCTGCACGCCAGCGGCTACTCGAGGCGGAGGTATAACAAACACACACTCTTTCCGTGGCGTCCCGTTTCTCGAGTTTCTTCGGCGTTACATAACTGACGCGAGGCAGCTGGTCTTTCATCTCGACTTAACCCCCTTTAAGTTGGATCTCTCCCACACACACACACACGCGCACACACACACAAACACGTCGGGGTACGTTACACCCGCTAGAGTGCAGGTTTATGGTAGCAAGATGCTGGCACGCAGCCTCGCCTCCGTGAGTGTGAGCAGTCGCGATGGAGGGAAATTGAAGCCCAAGAGAGAAGGTGCGAGAGGTAAAGAAAATGGGAGAGAGAGAGAGAGAGAGAAGGAAAGCGAGAGCAAATAAGCTAGTTACACACAATGCGGCGTTGTGGCGGCACATCAGCAGCCAGCGGGAAGTGCGTCGCGCGAGTGAGAGATACCGACAATCGAATTTCACATAAGCGCCCTGGTAACGAGATCTGGAGGAGCTCGCGAGATGCTC
Source organism: Megastigmus dorsalis (assembly GCA_900490025.1). Taxonomy (NCBI): domain Eukaryota; kingdom Metazoa; phylum Arthropoda; class Insecta; order Hymenoptera; family Megastigmidae; genus Megastigmus; species Megastigmus dorsalis. Next base: position 12,875 of record UELU01121815.1, read on the forward strand.
CAAATTAGGTAGTGGATCGACTTACGGTTTTCCTTATCGCCCGGTTTTCCTACAGCTTAACCGAACAAAACGTATCCTCCCTCTCCTCTATTGCACGACGATGTATAACCGCGCGCGGGTATGCCGAAGAGAATTATATTGGTGCTTTGGCGTTTATCCAGGTAAATTCTGCGAGCTCTGTTCCAGGATAAAACATTCTATGAATACGCGTGCATCGTGCACCTATATATATATATATATATATATGTATATATCGCCAGTTCGAAAACGAAGTTTGTGCAGAATATGAGCAAAGTTGAGTGTTTTCTTATAGCGATAATATAGAAGAATGGCGAGAGGTGTAATCTCAAAAATGCTATATAGTTTGAGAAAGTTCTGATGGATCGAGGTCCTAGTGAAAAATTGAGCCAGATAAATGTGGAGTTCTGAGAGAGAGCGAGAAAGAGAGAGAGAGTTGAGAGAGGATGGCGCCGTGTGGTGAGTGTGGTATAAGGTAGAGCGAAGCTATAGCTGCGGCTGCTTCAGTGGGTTCGGGTTCCAGTCCGTATTAGTGCGACAATCGTAATAGCACCGCGGCAATGCCAAACTTCGTATCAGTAGTTGGTGGCAAACTCTCGTGATATTCCCGGGGATCCCGGTGCCGGCGCCGTTTGCTGCCGTTCGCCGCCTCTCATGCGCTCTCTGCGCAACTTGCAGCGCCCGCGTGGCTGCTGCTGCCTCGCATCGCCCCGGCTCTACCCGTAATATGGCTTCAAAGATGCGATCTAGTTCGCCGAGTAGCGCAGCTCTCGGCTCCGTCAGTGATTCACTACTAATCGCCGAAATTGCCCTCTAAGAGCTGCTAATTAATAACCGCCAGCGTCCGCGCGTCGGCTTATATCGATCATCGCTGATGCAGGACTTGCACTCTTGCACACAGCTGCACGACTGCCGATTTTCCTTTAACGGATATCATGGCTGGTGGGAGTGTTCTTTCCTTTATGTTGTAATTATATATGTAATAGAAAGGAATCGTGCTCGAGTAATTAGAAAAGGACCGGTTAAAATCGCAGTTGCCTACGGTGATATGTATAAACGTTTAAAAACAGCTTCTTTTACGAATGCATAATTGATTAAAGCAACACAGTGCATGATATAGTCAATTCGAATTGGTATAAGTGGGCGGGGAGAATATAATATACACAGGTTCTAAAATTGAATGAAACAAGAAAGTTTGAGAACTCCCGGTGAAGTGGCGCAGCAGCAAAGCGGCTCTGCTAAGCGAACCGTAAGGCAAACAAAAATTCCGAATGCACACGGTATTTAATTACAGACCGAATCGAGTTAGACGAGAGAAAAAGTTTGCTCAACATTCTCCCTCCCTTTCTCTCTCTCTCTCTCTCTCTCTCTCTCTCTCTCTCCTTCTCTCTGTATCTCACTCGATAATAATAAAGAAACAAAGTCCTAAGACGCTAACGCGCGAGCGTGCGAATTTTTACAGGCAAACAAGTGCGCGATTGAAAACGCGCTTATATAGACAAAGACAGACGTACACAACTCAGCGAGAAGAGAGATATATGCACGCGAATAAATTTTCAACTGATTATGAATGCGGGAATAATGCAGCTGCTACTCTATACTAATTGGAAGGCTTGGTGGAATTATTGCGTAAGCGACTGCGCGCACTTCTGAGCCTTTGGAAAACGATTTGGCCTTCCTGCTAATGTAGCCTGCATCTCTGGCTCTCCCGCGGACGGTTGCGGAAGAGCTGAGAGCTCGACGAATACACGACTTACAATGAGATGTTAATTGTTGGCAATGGACATTGGATAAATGACGTTTCGGATTTTACCGTTACTTTAGTCATCCTTCGTTTACTTATGCTTTATTTTAGAGTGACTTCTTTGTATCGTTTTCAAATCCCAATGGCGCGACAAGGCCTTTATAAAATGGGTTTTGGTCTTACAAGTTTTTACTTCCTCATAGAGAGAAAGCTTTGTGTAGATGAAAAAAAAATTCCCAAAACTGCTTAATAACGTTTTTCGACATCATTAGAACAAATTTCTTTTTCGCATCAAATTATATATATTGGAATAAATAATTAAGTTTGTGGAAGCTAAATGTCAACGAATTGGCAGCGGTTTTTATATCAAGTTATTGTCTCGTACATAGGTGTGTAATTATACGCCTTAGCCAGCTTGATTTTGTGTATCTAAACAAGAGTACCTTATTTGAGAGAGTACACGTTTTTTTCGCTTTATTTATGAGAAATTGCGAGAAGCAAGTGTACTTTTTCTACTTTGTCTAGTCCGGCTTAGTAACTTTGTTCGTTCTCCTTTATGAACTTTCCGCTCGTTGCCCTCTTCTCTATTTCTTTACCATTCTTAACGTCAACTTTCTCTTTTAACGACTTTGCCATCATCGCAGGCCACTTAATTACAATTAGAGCTATATTTAACATCATTATTGAAGTACATATAAGTTCTTTCGAACCATTACATTGTTACTGCTCAATTCAAGTCTACAGAACGGTTTGATACGCAGCAGTGAACACATATGGAGAGCATTAGAATATTTTTATGTAGAAATAATAACAGTAAAGATAAGGACATCTTATCTTCTATATTGGTTCCCATTATTCAGGAAGACAGAGAAGTGAATGCGAGGAGATAAAACTAATATCGAAGATGCGCGTCGCGCGCAAGTGTCACATGTCCGCTGGCGCGCGTCTTTTCCTTCTTGGCGTGTAACCACAAATTGAAGCTCGAACGTCGAGCCGAGCGGCACTGCACCGCGGAATCCCGGTGGGAATTAGCGAATGAATGAGACTGAAAAACGAAATGGAGCTGGGAAAGAGCGAAAGAAACAGGCAGCCTGAACTCTGCAGTCGAGTGAGCGGCGGCGGCAATCCTGACAGACGCGAAGCGCTAGAGAGCAAAAGGGGCGAAGAGAGCGAGAGGGAGAGAGAGAGAGAGAGAGAGAGAGAGAGAGAGAGGCGGAGATAGCTGCGACAAAGTTAGGCGAAGTAGTTAGAGGAGGCGCGCGCGGCAACGCACAGCGCAACTACAGTTTCTGGGAACAATGCTCTCATTATACCGTCTAGGTGTACCTACTGGATACCCACCTACGTATACCTGCGAAGACTCGAACCAGCGCTATACGTGCGCGTATCTCTTCACCTCCTTTTTTCTCTAGCTTCCTGCTCTCTATACCTCTCCCTTCTGCTCTTCTCTCAAAACGTCTCTATTTCCCTCTCGGGCAGCCGTGGCACCGTAGTTCTCTCTCTCTCTCTCTCTCTCTCTCTCTATAAGCACATTTTATAATCTATAGTACTTTTTCTTCTTCTTCTGTTGAGCTCTTCTACTAACGTTACAATAATAGTTCTTTTTTCATTGCCTATATGTAGCCTGATCGAAGCTTTTGCTATCTATATACATTATAGTATTTTTCAGGAGATGGAACAAATTTTTTTGTTATTTTTAATATGTTATTTTAACGATGTCGAGAAGCCGTAAACTAAAAATTCTTTTTGAATTCACAAACCTTAGAATTTCTAAGAAATAAAACTGTATAATAGTGAGTGAAGAGTTGATAATGCGATGCTCAGTATTTGTTTATCTCTGTTTCAGCAACTCCCAGCTCACTATCCCCGCTCTTTGCCAGCAACGCACTTGTGTCAGTCATACGGCGACGCAGGTAACCAAAGAGAGAGAGAGAAAGAGAGAGAGACAGGGAGGGAGACAGGGTTTGAAAGCGCCTACATATGGGTGCAGTCGTATTACCGGAACGGCATAGCTCACCGGCGTGGCAGCTCAAACTCCCGGTGCATGTGTACGCACGCGTGCGTGTGTGTATTGTAGATGCGCTACGGGCGAACGAGGCTCGTTTTCAGGACGATAAAAAACGCGCGGCGACCTATCCGTGTCGTCTGCCAGGCTGCACAGAGAGCCGAGTTGTTATCTCTGCCTACCACACGCGCGCACAAGCACACGCACTGCATGCACGGAGTAACCGCTCGCGCTTCAGCAATTATACAGCTCTTTGCCAAGCCTTTATCGCTAAAAGACTAATGAACGCGGCCGCGCTTTGACACCTATATGCCGAACCGACTCCCTCTGCTATGCAGTGCAGTGTTTGCGCCTCTATGTATACACCCGCGAGTGTGTGTGTGCAGCTGTGCAGGCAGCCTATGTGCGTTCGCGTCAAGCGAAAGGAAGAATTATTTCCTCGATGAGGAGTTCGCGTCGCCTATACGTGGAGATGCGTCTTTTCTAGTTTTCCCTCTCGCGCGCCCACTTTTTTCCTCGCGCCTCTCTTCTTTGTCCTTCGCTCTTTGTGCCCGCGGCGGACGTGCAGTGCGCAGCCGCTCCGCGTTTTAGCTAAAAAGCTGGAGCGATTTTGTTGGCCGCGCTCGAGCGTCACGCGCCAGGCTCTGGAACGAGTTCACTGGTCAACGAGGTTAGTCTGCAGCCGCGACGCAGCTTTTTTTGTGTGAAATCGCGTCTCCATGAACGTCGACGCTATACAGAAGTAATTAATTATATACGATTTTGTGATGCCCTTCAGCGTCTGAACAGGAAAAAGGACGCATCGATGTTTGTTATACGTACTTATTACATTTATCTATATCTTTTATAAATATTTATTATTGTTGAGTTTGAGTGGGAAGAATTAGCATTCATTATTGTGCATTTATTAAATCATTATCTCTGATCTTCAAACTTAACGCATCGATAGCAGCAGCAGCTTTTCCCTCTTTACTCGAAACTTTTCGACGGCATTAAAGTTTGAAAACCTAGAGATGGCATCGGGGCTAATATTTTTCTCCGCGAAGATGCAATATTTATGCTCGCTTTCCCGAGGAGAATTTCAATTTGTATATCAGAGTCGCTGGCTTTTTTCCTTCCTTCCTGCCAGCCTGTCGAGAAAAGAAGACGAAGATACGAGAGGAAAACGAACGGTGCTTTTCACGTTGATTAGTAGATCCCGAAATACCTCGTTGCAGGCACACTTCATCAGACTGCCGGCAAAGCGAAGCCCATACCCGCGACCGAATTTTTCTTTCAAATATTCGTGATTTATGAGAAGTCCCGAGAAAGTCGGAAGAGCCGCTTCTCTCTCCGATCGCATCGTGAAGGCAGCAGCAGCGCGCGGCAGAAAAAGAGCCGAGTCTTAAGAGGACAAAAAAGGAAACGGCCTCCGAGATTGAGGGCTCCTTCATTCCCTCTCTCTCTCTCTCTCTCTCTCTCTCTCCCCGCTTTTCAGAGATTTCGTTCACTGCATATCTGAAGCCAAACGCGCCAGAAGGCAATCAAGGAAATAACTCAAGCGAAGGCTCATGAAGAGGAGAGACTCGATGCTCTCAGCTAGCGGCGAGTTAACAAATCGCACCCGGGCCGAGCGAGAGACTTTGAGATCTCCTCTATATAGTATCGCAGCGCTGGCCGTTCCGACGCCGCACGAAAAATGGAATATACCTATCAACACGCGCGCACGTGCACCAAGCCAACGTTGCCAGCTGCCAAATTCTTAATCCGGCGTGGAGCGAGGCTTGATTCTGATGCGGACCGCGCTGCAGTGGTTCCGCGACGAATCGCGCCGACTCTCTCGAAGCGCGTCGGGGCCTAAAAAGAGAACTGCAGGGAAAAATCGCGCGCTCGAGCTCTATCCAGGTGATGCCGAGAGAGTTCCTTGCCAAAAGGAGGATCGGCCTTTTTTTCGCCTGGATTCGATCTGCGTGCTTCTGAGAAAGCCTCTTCTTCAGTGCCATCTTTTTATTTACACTTTCAACTATGCTGACGAGAGAACTTGGTTTCTTTGCGCTATTACGGAATTTAGTGGTACTGAAATTTATTGGCACAGCCGAGAAATAGGCTTCAGATATACAACTATATAAGTGAAAGGAATCAACTGTTTAGACAAAAAAGAAATTCACAAAATTGGTTTTAATATATAAGATTAGTATTATATCATTTATTACAGCGAAGCTCTTTATCGTCATAAGTCTTGGTAAGTGCAGTATAGAACGGCTAGCCGGTTTTTTGTTTAATGTGAAAAAAAGCTAAAAACAGCAAATGATTAGAACGTTAAAAGCATTCTCAACTTCCTCGGCAGACGAAACTGGGATTTATGCTTCTTAAAAAAGAAAAGCTACGGAAACTTAAAGATTATCCAGCTCGTAAATTGTTTCATTCAAGAGGGCGATACTTTTTGCTAACAATTCCTCTGCTTTAAAACTTCCGAAAACGTAAATTTGCTCAACTCTAGAAACGGAGGGGAAAAAGCTACACTACCAGGAGGAGCAGCAGCAACAACAACGAGTAAAGAGCAGCAGCAATTCATCGTCCAATTTTTCTTCACCTTTTTGCTCTTTCCTTCATCCAAGAAAAATCCAGCCCAAAGGAGGTGCAGCTCTCGAGAAAGCTTCTCTCTTTCTCTCGCTCTTATACACCCGTGTCAAGACTTTTCGACTAGAGACGCTCGGTGCAGTGGCGCATCTGCCTTGCCGCAATCGCGCGACGCATCGTTCTTTCCCTCATTCTGGACGCCGAGGTCGTCGCTCGCAAGAGGCAAGAGAAAGAGAAAGAGAATGAGAAACACGCAAAGAAGGGGAGGTATATATACGCTCGTGTACGGTGCGAACTTCGAGCCTCTACTCGTCCTCGGCTTCGTCGTCGTCGTCGTCATCGTCAATTCCATGCAAACGAAGCTACCGCCGCCGCCGCCGTCGCCGCCGTCGCCGCCCCCTTGTCCTAGAAAACAAAAGAGCAGTGAGGCACTGCTGCCGCTCGCTCCGTTCGTCGATCCCTCATCTTCCTCGCACACACACACACGCACGCACTGCTCCTCTCTCTTTCTCTCCTGCCATGTAGCTATCGCTCTTTGCGCATATTATACATGCACATGCTTTCCTCGTCCTCCACCTTCTTTTCCTCCTCGTTTTCTTTGCAGATTTTTCGCGGGTATACGCAAGTACGCGTTACTTTTTTGTTTCACGCCGAGGGCGTTCCAATATATTGCGTGAAAATTATGTCGATGAACACGTGGCTAAAGGGAATAATTATGGGCAATTATCGACCTCATCGCAAATTGCGTCATGGATGTAATCCTTATAAAAGAAACGAATAACAACTATTACTATCAACCAATCAATGCTACGTCTTATCAGCTGATAAGACAGCCGCACGAATGCGTCATTGAATACTTGGCCAGTCTAGATAGGGTCGTTCTGTTTGTCCATGTGCCGGTGTGCAGAGTTACCGAGTAACCCTCAGCTGATAAAGAAGCAGCATTTGAAATTGATAAAATCACGTATAGGTAACGCGTTGGTAAACTTATACTTGCTTTACTTATACTTTTGACTGAGGTGACGGATATTACATGGAAAATGCAATAACGAACGCTTGCGCAAAATTTGTTGCAAATGACTCGGACAACTTTTCCACTGCCAATTCAGACATTAACTTATAATTACGTCAATTTAGTTAGCCGCAGTACACTGCTACTACTTTCAGAGAGCGGTAATATAGTTCAAGTTTTTCAAGATTCGGTCTGAGAGATTAGTTTAAGCGTCCTTGACGTCTGGAGTACTTGTCAACCCCGTAATCACTTGTGCACGCGGAGAGAAAAGCCATGGCAGTGATAATCGCACCGAGTTTAAATGCACTTTTCCTTCCTTTTCCAGTTTTTAATTTCAATGAAATGGATGTAACTAGCTATACACACCTATTATATGTCACAAAAATGCTAAGCTTTATAGGTCGAAAATATAAATCGGTTTTTGACGCGAGTTGCTCCTAAATATGAACGCTGAATATACATCCTTTTAATACGCGTTCACAACTGTAACAAACATAGACAGACTCTATGACGATGTTCGTATGAGAAACTAAAGCTTATACATAATAGGACACACTGTAATCCAGCCATCTCACAGACTTCTCGATATATCGGCTTTTCTTCGTGGCTTCTTTCTCTTCTCTTTCATCCTCCCTCCCCCTCAAGGCTGGCTCTTTATCCTCCCGCAGTATAGGACCGAAAAAATGCAGCAACAAACGCGACACTAGAGTGGAGAAGATGAAGCGTATATACTCGGGGAACCGAGCGAGGGATTCTCTCTGGCTGGCTGCCTGGTATGGGTGGAGAATGTGGGGAGAGAGCAAGCGAAAGATAGAAAGAGAAGGAGAGAGAGAGAGAGAGAGAGAGAGAGAGAGAGAGAGAAAGGATGCGGGCATAAAACTCGACGACGTTTCAAGGCTTTTTTCGTAACGAGCGCGCGGCGTTACCACGGCTTAACGCTCCAAAACCGATCCACTGCCTCGCTCTCTCGGTCCTCCGTGGGATTTGGTTAATTAATAATTTTTGCCCTTTGAGGCTTTTACGATCTCGCAGCAGCAGCAGCAGCAGCAGCCGCCGCAGACGCAGCACCACCAGCAACAAGAGAGAAAGAGAGAGAGAAAGAGAGCCAAAGTCGACTCGACCACGCCGTGCGGTACTCAAATTACCTTTTTTATAATTTATTGTACATCCCGGAGGACGCATATATTGCTGCAACTTTCTCTCTCTCTCTCTCTTTCTCTCGCACATGGGCTCATCTTTTTTTTCGCTTCATTCTTTTCTTCAATTTATTGCCGTATTTTTTTTACTTTTCGCTTTCGTGTACTGAAAAACGATTGTTCAACGCAATAAGGCATCTGTCTTGCTTTTGCAGTCGTGGTTAAGGAAAAGCATACACGGCAACTTGAAAAAAATGCTTTTTGTTAAACTTTGAGAGAAGTTTCTTTTGTTCGCGTTTGCATTTAAAATAAAGGCGGATTATCCGCGTGAAGCTAAAAATTTTTAACGCATGAAGAACCATTTGTCGATATGAACTAACTTTTATATAAGTTTAAATTAGAATACCTGAAAGCTAGAAAGGATTTTTGATGGATTATCGCGAAATTTTAAAACATATCTTGTTATGAAAGACACTCAAAAGCAACTTTTTCAGGTGCAGCTAAATCTCTCCATTTCAGCTCTATTCCATCTTTCGCTTCGCTATCTCATTTATATTACCACCTGAAGATTCCTCCGCGGGACGGGATTAAAAGAATTTTTCACAAACACGAGGAGGTAATAGCCGTGAAAGGCTCGGAAATCCAAGACTTAAAAGGCCCTTCACGTTCGGGCGCGCGAGGAAATCGATGAATTTCCCAGGGCGCGCAGGGGAAAGCGACCGAGAGCGCGGACAAAGGGAAGAGGAGGGCCGCGGAAAAAGGATGGAAGAAAAGCTATAATATATATATAGGGGAGCTAATTTTGGCTCGCGTCCGAGCCCGGTGCGCGGCGCACTATCTATTTTACATTGAAAGGCGCTTATATTGATCGGGCCGATATCGGCCGAGAATACATTCGAATAATCGCCAAGTCGAGAAAAGACGAGTGGGGAGGAGAATAGGGGGAGTAGGAGGAACAGGAGGAGGAGGAGGAGGAGGAGGAGGATGAGGGAGGGAGGGAGCGAGGGAGAGAGAACTCGGAATCCAAAGATAATTAAGTCCCGCACGTGCAGGTATCCCCCTATCCCGTACCTGTCTCGAGCCGGTCGCCTCGTCGCGGCATTGCAATTCGCTTCCGTGATCTCCGTGACTATTTCTCTCGCTCTCGCTTAGATTAAAATGCCCCGCGGAAACATGGAGCCTCGGTCTTCTACACGAGCCATCGCTCTCTATACCTCCCTTTCTGCCTGCCTCTCTCTCTCTCTCTCTCTCTCTCTCTCTCTCTCTCTGTCTCTGTGTCTCTCCGTGTAGTCTTGGATTTGCGCTGGTTTTGCGCGGGACACACGGCCGCGCGATTTCGGCTGGCCGCTCGTGCGTGAAACGAGCTTTCGATTGGCTACGTCGCGCCGTCGAGTCCGTTCTAATCTATATATCCTATGGCCTCTCGCTCCTTTCTCGGTTTCGACGGCTGTCGTAGCCGGCGCTGGGCTGGTCCCCCCGAGCCGATATCCGCTGACTTGGCTCTTAGCAGATCCACTGCCAAAGAAGAGACGAAAGAGAGAGCAAAGATTCTTTCTCTCTCGCTCGCTCTCTCTTTCTCTCTCTCTCTCTCTCTCTCTCTCTCTCTCTCTCTCTATCTGTGGCTCGCTCGCTATATGAGCGCCAGAGAAAGAGCCAGAGAGGAATTAGCTAGGCACATAACGAGATTCGTGATTTCAAAATGCGAGCCTTCGAATTATTCGGTTTGCGTGGCTCGAACAATAGTAGGGGAGGGGAGATGGAGGAGGGTGAGAGAAGTATAGTGTATGATGATGGAGTATTTTAATTAAATGAATGATCCGCCCGGTACAATGCGACGCATCCGTTCTCCACGTACCGCGACTGGGGATATACAGAACACGAATGATTAGGCTTTATTCAATTAATTTGAATAGAGAGAGAGAGAGAGAGAGAGAGAGAGAGAGAGAGATAGAAAGAGACAACATACCGTGGAGTTTACGTTTGGTAATACAGCGGCCGCGAATGTACGATGACCCTCGCGAGCTCAACGTTTTCTCTCTGTGCGACCCGGTTCGTCAATTCACAATTTTTAATCTGATGGCAATTAATGCTCTTTTTGCTGGCTAAAACATTTTTTAATCCATTTCAATTTACACCATTGTTCAAATGTCGAGAGTAAATTTGAAATTACTTTTTCAATCTTCATCGATGATCCTCTGCATATAGGTGAAATTTGACTTTACCATAATTTCATTGGGTCCAAGTTGACATTACGCAAGGCACGTATATATCAAATTGATACGTAAATTCTCAAATCCAACTGTTATGCAAAGAAGAGAAATTTATTTTTATTTTTATTTTCGACGAAGCTTGAAAATACTCGTGTTGTTTACATTATCCCCTTGGCAGTTAGCCATACGATTTCCGAGCACATCACAGCTGCTCATGTGTGTGGGAGCGAGTAAACTAACAATGAGTAGCCGAAATATACTATAAATAATTACTCCCTCAACTTTGTAACAACTTACTAGCGTGAGATACACATTTATCCGCATTAATAAACGTGTTTATATCGCTTTAGATTTGCATCGGTGAATTATAGAAAGAGGCAGTATGTACCGCATATGCACTCGTAAATACACAAGCGCGACGAAAGACTTGCCTTGTACCACTTTTGCAACGGTTCTACCAACATAAATTCCATTTCTTAAGAATTAGCAGAGTATACACAGTGAAACAAGCCATATCCAGCTTTTAAAAAACTAGCGATCTATTGCATAAGCTCCTCCTGTCCAAAAAAGATTCGCAATATACCACGACGGTATAAAAAGACGGACAAAGATCGAATGTACGTGCAAATAAGCCAAAAATTATTATTAATCTGCCGGCGGCAAGTAAGCAATAATTTAGTCGGAAAAGAGCGCAATTACAATGCGTTACTTGGCAATTAGCGATGCCGAATTGAATTACAAAGGCACTGATAACGAGCTCTTTTCCTCTCTCTCTTATTCCGCCGCGGCCAGTCTCCTCCTACCAGCTGGATATACTTACATGCTCTCGGCCCGCGTAGCACGCGCGCGCACATATACACGGGAATGAACTATCTATACACGCCCTATATGCAAATCACCGAATGCAGCAGAATTCTATCCGCGTAATTGGAGAATTTAGCTATACGGTGCCAAAGGCGCTCTGCCGTAGCTTCGCGGAAAACGTATGATTGTAAGAGAGAGACTTCGTTAATTAATGTATCGCTAATCTACTATTCCTCGGTTGCTGGCACGGGAGCGAAGTTTCAAGAGAGAGACAGAGAGAAAGGGGGGGGGGGGAACCGGGGACATTGAGAGAAGAGGATATACCACACAGAGAAATCGGATGTAGCGGTCAAATTTTCAACGCTGCGGCTTTCGTCTGCGGCTCTATAATCTTTCTCTCTGCCTGATGCTCTTCTCTTTTCGTTCTTTCGCGCGTTGCGGCAAACCGTCAGGAAAATCAAATACATTCTATTACTTTATCGCCAAACATTTTTTCGGCATTTCCGCAGTGCCGGCCATCCGCCAGCTTTATATACAGATATATGTACACGCGATACAAGCGAGTTTTTGCGCGATCGATAGCCGCACGCCCTTTGCTCGACTTTTTTCCCTTTCTCTCTCTCTACAGCCGTGCACGTTACTCTTTTTGTCTATTCCAACGCCAAATATAGAGCGATATTTATATACGTTACACAAAATGACTCGCTTTTCCTCTCTCTTTCTCTCACTCTCTCACTCTCTCTCTCTCTCTCTCTCTTTCTCACTCTGCTGGCTTTATTCCCCTATCGACAATCCCCCGATGGGATTTCTTCCTCGTTTTTTTCCGACAGAATGCCGGAAGGATTTTTTCTCCACCAGATTGGGGGATCGAAACGGAAATATGTTTTTTTCCCTCTCTCTCTCTCTTTCTCTCTCTGTCTCACTTTCCGCGTCTCGAGCAAAATAGAGTCGAGCGCGCGTAGCCACGGGCATAAATTACGAATGACCCCGATAAAATTTCGGTAAAACGCCGGTGAAATTTCCCGGAAATTTTGTAGTGGCGAGCGCAGCGCCTGTGCGCACGGGGGCTAGTTTATGTTCACCATTATTAAGAACGAAAAACCTATGGGCAGTCGGTGCCCTCGGATCGATTCAGGAGGAAAGTAATTGGGCAGTTTATCCGGACAGTTACGAGATAACTGCGCCATCCATTATTCATTATCCCCCTGGCCGGTAAATCGCGCCGATCGATTTTCAATCACCGTGCTCAGCTTTCTCTCTCTCACTCGCCCATTTCTACAGCACATCCTGGTACCCGACGCCCCTCACCCCGACCGCTGAGCTGGCGGGAAGCTTTTCTTTTCGGCAGGAAACACGAGGCTATAAGGAACCCGCCGATAATCTACACCGACGCTTCTACTATAAACACCGAGAAGAGAGAAGAAGACGGTTACTGGGCACTAGGACTAGCGCCGTCTCTTCGATAAGGACGTCTGCAAGGATGAATGAGGAGAGGCGCTGAGCGGAACTCGCTTGTGCAGCTTCATTGAATAGTCGATGATCAATTTGTAATCCCGTCAGCTTTTGCTTCTCGGTATAATATTCCTTAAATGCGGCTTAAGAACGTAAATAAAACGACTAAATGTTCCGAGCGAATGCGCATTAATTTCAAGAATTCAAAGAATAGACCCAGAAGTGAATGTAAGCAGAACTTGAAGAGCCGCTGTATTCATTAATTTCAATCAGATAGTTCAAATGACATCATGCTAAGTTGAGGTTAATTCAAACTGGCAAAGATTCGTGGCTGCTGTAATTGCATTTGAATACAGATTTCTTATGGAGTTAGCGACTTCGCTAACGGTAAGCTATTATACCACTCTAACATTCAATTGTATTGTTTTAATTAAAGTTTTTAAATTGAACCGCAGCGCACGGATTGTCACGACTCGCCTACATGTTTCAGCCCACCTAGAATTTCAATCACTCAAATAATTGAGACCTATATACAGAAGATGTATCGCTTCGGTCGGTAAAAGAGCGGCTAGAACTTTATTAATCCTCAATCCTTTCGCAATAGAGCATTGAACACGTTTCATTCCTGCGAATTATCCAAGAGTGAAAAGACATTTTTTTATCCATACTCAATTCAATCAGCAGATAAATGTGGAATATAATAAAAAAAAAAGGATTACCCGCAAGTATTAACGGGTTACGTACAGTATAGAAAATCTTTTAAAACTTGCTGTGCCTAAAAACGCTTTTTTTCTTGTACTCCATCGGCTGATGTTCCTGTTTCTTGTTTGTCTACTGCAAACTCTGCTTTCAAGCGTTTGATGAGCCAAGGCAATATTTCCGCGCGACGATGTGCCGAATGCGCCGCAGGCCAATTAGAGACTCAACTGCGCTGGGGTTTCGTCGGGGAGAAAGAATGAAGAAAAACCGCCCAGCGACGGACGTTAATCGTCCGCTCGTGTATTTGTACACAATTCGAAAACACGCATGAAATACGGGGGGCGATAAACGTCGAAAGGCGCGACGGCCAGCTTTTCGCGTTGCGGATCTCGAACCAGCGAGCCTTTTGTTTCAGAGCTCTTTTAACAGCCTTTTCGAGCCCGACGACGGCTGAAAGGAAAAGTCGAACAGAGAGCGGCTCTGCACAAGAAAGAAAGGTTTCGGCTATTTTCGGAGGCGTGAAATGTATACATGACGCAACGCGTTAAGTGCTTTAACCGAGTGCATGTGTGAGGCCACACGTGGGAAAGCATCGGCTGGTCGTTTTTTTTTTCATCCAGCGTGCAATGTGGGAGGTAACGAGAAGTGCTGCGAGAGCTCGAGAGAAGGAGTAAAGGCGTCCAAGGCAGTAGCGTACGGAAAATCCGGCCCGCGTTTTCGGCTATTCTTAACCAGGGACGACTTCTCTTTCGTCGGTGATGTCGCAAGAATCTGTGTTTCCTCCCCACCCTATTATACATTTCTCTCTGTCTCGTAGCTTTTCATAGTTATCTGGCAGATCTTTCAAGACATAAACATTGAGTAGACGCCTTAGTTCCGTCGCATTACCTCGTTAATGAATATCTACGGTTCCACTACGTTATTCCTTGCTATGCTTATTTTTGCAGCTTCTTCTGTAGCACGAATTATCATTTGCATTCTTCACAGTGAACGTTTTCGATATTGACTGTGACAATTGCTGTAGCTATAAAAACTATTTTTATGCAGCTTCAATGTGTGAATATTAAGCACCCGTACTAGAATTGGCATCTCTGGTAATGATCAGAAAGACAAGCCACGCAAAGTAAGTTGTTCAATGCACCACCGTCTAGAGCATCAAGACGCAGTGAAACCGCAATTTCTGCAGTACAATTGACATATAATGATGTACATCTAAGGATAAACGTTCGAGAAAAAGTAGCATGGCAAAGCGTATCTGAGCCAGTCCCACAGAAATCGCGTAATTGTTTCATCTCGAGGCGCAAGAGTCGCAGGATAGAAAATAGGCTGGCGTCGTTGGAGAGTTACAGCAGCCGCGACTGCAACGGCATATGATTATATTGGTAGACACGAAATAGGCTTGTGCAGCAGTATTTACATTCTCTTAATTAAAGATCACGATTTATCAATCAGGTCTTGGTGAGCGCGAGAGTCATCATGGTGATCATCATCATCACCATCAGCATCAACACGGCATCTTCGCATGACAGGCTCGATGTGTACGAAATGGCTTGTGTTATCTTCGCGTGGATGATGAAGGATCGAGAAGGATACAGTGACGGTGTGGAGGGAGCGAAAGCGAGAAAGCGACACGTTGAAAGACAGCCCCCGGCAGGCAGACTCGAACCGCGTACTGTTAGAGTTATAAAATATTAAATGGACAGCAGGAGTTTGGTTCGCTGGGTGTCGTGACAAAAAGTAGCATTGCGTGGACCTTGCAGATTGACGAAAGGACGATTTATCTATCAGTTCGGCTTCATACCCAATGGACAGACGTATGTTTAATTAATGAGTTTATCTTGTATCATTATTATTTCTATTGTTTGTTGGCACGCTTTCTTTAGCACTGGATTGTGCCCTCCGATTGAGGTTTAATTTTCGTGAAACGCTCGATACAATATGACTTTTCAACTCTTTTATGATACGGGATTGAAATTAGATTTTGTAGTACTTAATGATCGTCAGATCACTGACTTATGTTTATTACCGAAAATATTACTCGTGAATGGCCCTATACATCCAATACTTAAAGAATTTCGACTAATGAAAAATTAATTATTTTGTGCAAAAAGTTTTTTAAGTCTTAATGTCGCCCGGGAATGCGGATCCACATATTGGCCATAGTTTTCCAATACCAGATGTAAGTTTTGCTCCGGATATATAAATATATATATTTATCCCATACGCGGAACATATATTTACTTCTCATATATTGGAGATAGTCTTTGCAAGATACTGGCTATACCGATTATTTTTACGCGAGTTAGGATCTGCAAGAAAACTTAGAATACCAGAGTTCTCTGGAAAATACCTAAAAAGTTTGAAATTGGGTTGAAGTAGGCTAAAGTTAATGCGTGATCATCAATTATCTTCAAATGATTTGTAAAATACAAGCTTATCCACCAACCTTAGAAATTTATAAATCCCATTAAGATTTTTTCACAAACCTTACTGCAACAAGCGGAATTACTGCAACTCTAGTAAATTATCGATTTTTTAAAAAAATTCTCAAAGAAATTTCTCCTGGGAATCCTGAGTCGGAAAGTTTGCTCGCTACCTGCCTTTTATTAAGGTTCCAAGAGACGTAGAGTGTTCTACAAGCCGAACCGTGCCCTGTCCTGTCGTCTTTCTCCCTCTCTCTCTCTCTCTCTCTCTTTCTCATTCGTTGTTCTCGCTCCCACACAATCCTCGCCCAGTAAAGACAAAACAAGCGCAAGAGTAAAAATGTGTGCGTGTTATACACTTGGTTATTATTACTTTTCTTAGAGGCAATTAAAAGCGGTCGTAATCCCGGGCCTTAAAAATTATTTATCATCTCGCTGCGCGAGCCAGGCACGAGAGAAACTGTTGTCAGTGAGCAACACAGAGGGAGACAGAAAATCTCGATGTCCTTGGAGTGCCTCACGAAATTTCATTACGCCCTCTTAAAGGGAAGAACGTTTAAATCAACAGCTCGGGCGGGCTGCTCTCACTCGGCGCGTATATACCGCGGCGATGACCGTAATTACAGCGCACGTCAGGCCGCCGCTAGGTATTGTAACCGGTACTATGGTGATTTAGCCGCCTCGGACCAGCTTTGCACTTCGTCTGTGTGTGCCTCTCTCTATCTCTCTCTCTCTCTCTTGCGCGCGCGCGCTCTGTATACGTGCGCTCGAGCCTCGGCAGTAGGCAGTGGCCGGCCACTCCATAAACGCGCTTTTACTCGGGAAGCACGAACGCGAGAGAGATAGCGAGAGAGAGAGAGAGGCGGAGGGGGGACGTACAGCTCACGCGCGCGCGTGCAGGTGCAGTCAATCGGGTATATTTCGCGCAGCGCTTATTCATACACATAATATTCGATAAAATATTGCCATTATGCGATGTATTCCGGCGGTAAGTGTCGTCGTGATTTACGAGGCGAGCGAACGAACGCGTGCCCCTCGGGCTAACGAAGAAGGATCGCACCTGTTTCGAGGGAACATGTTGAATCAACATCATTTTGTCGCTCCGTGATTTCTGCGACTGTGCACTACCAACGACTCGCTGAGTTACGGAAATTCATTTCGGAGCTCCTTTTCGCCCCCACCCCCCTTTTCGCGGCTTCAATCTTTCGATGGATCATCAAGCGCTCGGGGCATCGTCTGGTCAGAAAGAGAAATTTGGAGATGAAAGACCCCCCCCCCCCCCCCCCCCC
>UELU01121815.1:30245-84045 GCA_900490025.1 Megastigmus dorsalis
AAAGCCCCCCCCCCCCCTCCCGCCGGTCCAAGTTAAATTCGATGTTGGAATTCGACCGCATTCTTGGGTCGTCCACCCCGTTCAACTATTAATACTCCTGATTGGAAGATGGAATCGCAATGCAACGTGCTGCTGTTACAGCTTACGACTCCCACGTGTATAATAGTTCCTCCATTGGCATTTGAACTGAGTGGTACTTGAAAGAGATCGAATACCTACTCGAGGAATTACGCTAAATCTGGATGCACTTAAGCTGCTTTCTACTTGTTACTAACCTCTTGATATTTTTGTACTTGAAAACTGGTTTCGTATTAAATGTGCGGGTATTTGATTCCATATCGAATGCTACGTCGGATTATGCAACAAACTTTATATTGGTTTGATAAAAATTTATCCATCCAGCTTCTGAACCATGTCAAAATTTTCAAATAATTCACTTCCTTGTAAACAAGTAATTGCACCTGAGTGGTAACTGGCTAGGAAGGTTCCACCGAGAAAACGTAAGCTATAAGTGGCACTTTACGCGATAGAAAGGAAATTAACCGAGACTCGGTAAGTAGCGCGATCGAATACTGGTATGCGTCCTTCGGAATCTGCAACAACAAACTAGCCAGCGTCCAGAAGCGTCTAAAATTTCAGTTCCCCAAGGTTATTCCCGCGAAGCAGATCGTGGGAAGGGAAGGGAAGGGCAGAGACAAGGGACGGGAGGGGAGGGGAGTTATACGAGACTATCTCCGTAGCAGCCGTAGCAGGTCGCTTGCACGCTCATATGCGTATGGCTCTCGTCGTCCTCGAGTGTGTATATAATACCCAGACAACAGAGACAAGGATACTGGGAGACCGAGCAAAGGCAGGAGGAGAAGGAGGAGTAGGAGGAGGCGGAGAAGGCGGAGAAGGAGGAAGACTCGAAAGCTCGGAAGGGAGGAATCGATATCACGTGACAGCATATAGGCACATACCAAAGTGACCGCAGAATGCCATCCACGCTCCATAGCCGTGCCTGTCACATCTATATAGCTTTGCAGTACCCGACCTATCTCTCCCTCTCGCTCTGCTCCTCCTCCTCCACCTCTTTACCATTAAATGAACCCGGTCTATCGCCGTCTCCGTCGCTCGCATACTCGAGACGCATCTTCAGCTATCACAGGTGCCGAGCTGCTCCTGCTCGTGCACTAGCACTAGCTCAGGCCGCCGCTAATGCTACTGCGCGCAGCCGTAAATTACACGAATGGTGCGCGCGATAGATGCACTGACCTCGTATGCCGATCACCTATTCCAAATCAAGAGGATTGCAATAGGAAACGCGAGAGATGGTGGTTCTCTGTACGCACGCGCTCCTGTAGCCGAGTGCCAGAGCCGGCTAGGAATCCATTTCGCTTACCTACGGCTTCACGCTGCACCCGAGGGTGAATAACGCACTCGGATTATTGAATGTGGAGAAAAGTGGGGGAGGGGTGCACTTTCGATTAACGCATCACTGCAACCATAGCCACTGCTTTCAACTGAGCCCATCATCTAATCCTGTCAATAATCAAATAATGCTTGTAACCCATGCACTTTTAAACAATCTCGATTGTTTCAAACTAAAAGTGAAATCGATTAATATTGGAAGAAAAAAAAATACTAGCTTGCTATAATAAAGCTATTGGGTGCTACATATGTATTAAAGATAGATATTTTAGTAAAGCGTTGAAGGTAGTTTATAGCTTTTGAGAAATAATCAGATTTAGCACAAAATTACTGGAAATGTAGATTTATATTAAAAATGGCTCAATGAATTTTTTGGAAGCCAAAGATTCCTTAGAGACGACATTATTATTCTGATTTAAGACATTTAACACAGAGTCTGATAGAAATTCACTTTTTTCCTACTAATTTGTATATAAAAAAATTATTGTATATTTGCCAAATCATCTCGAATATTTTTTCGATTAACAATTACCATCTCAAAATGTTTGAAAACTTACTATAGTGTTTAATGAGTAATAAAGCATAACAGACTTTTTAATTTAAGATGCTGTTAAATTTTTCTGTATGTTTTGTTGTCATTGTATTTTTGAGTAATGGCAATTTTAAAATATATCCCCCTCTTCTGGTTACATTGTACCTTCTTAAGTTCAGATTTATAATTTTGAATTACGCGATAAGCCGACACTAAAATTTTTGGGAGCCATCTGACCCCAGTGCGAACATTAAGGGATAAAATACCTCAAGTCCCGAAAGCCAGCTTTCGAACTAGGTTAATTACGTTTTTGGCCATAATTCGTGGATTCGATAGGTGCGCGGCGCGGCGACAATAAGTACGGGGGATAAAGTCTCGAGATAGCCACAAAGAGATGCGAAGGGAGAAGCGAAGAGAAAAGAAAGGTGGCCGATTGTAGGACGATAGCGACGGTCCTCTGTCTCTCGAAACAGCCTCTCGGTAAGATTCTCGGATTACGATCGCGAAGACAGAGAGAGAACCTCTCTCGCTCTCTCGCATCCACGTGTGTGTGTCTGTGCGGCAGATTCCCGATCGATCTTTCCACCGCATATAGCAGTCCTCTCGACTTGCTCTCCAGCAGCTCCACGTCCACCCCCACCTCGAGCTACTTTTCTCTCCCCAGCGTCCTCAGCCCGTTTGAGCGCGCCCGAAACGCCCCGTCAATTGCCGAATTTGGCGATCTCGATAGCGCGCGACTCGGACGGCTCTCCGCGCGAGTAGGCGTGCGGACGAGCGGCGGCCGACTCTCTTCTTCTTTCTCATCGTGCTCTTTCTCTTTTTCAGCGCGAGCGTGCAAGCGAGCGAGCAAGCCCGAGCTCGAGCGCTCGTCGGCGCGGCGGTGGCTCTCGGGGCGGCGGCCGCCAATGACTGCGAAAGAGAGAAAGGAGAAAAATGGAACGCGGTGAATGACTGCACGTGCCGTCTCGAACCCTCTCGACTCTCGGCCAGGCGGAAGCGATAAAAACGAGTGCTACAGCGAGCGCAGAGTGTGCGTGCATTACGTATGAAAACACGGCGACGCTCGGATGAGGCATTCTCTGCTTCTGCTTCTTCTCTCTCTCTCTCTCTCTCTCTCTCTCTCTCTCTATCTCTATCTATCTCTCTCTCTCTCTGGGGAGATGAGCACATTTCTCCCCATAGGGCTTCTCTGGACTGGCTGCGCACTGATACTACGAGACGATACTTTATTGGGGTACTTATGTACAAAATCATGCGCATGCGTTCACCAGACTACCTAGAATGTCTCTTTTCTGGGTATGTGCCTAGAGCTATCTCTAAGGGAGAAATAAAAGATCTCGCAATTCCTCGAATGCGTGAAACTATGGGAAACAACACCTTCCAAGTGCAGGGTACGCATTTATGAAACTCTCTTCCTATTGAAATTTGTCATCTACCATCACTCAGCAGGTTCAAGACTGCTTTGAGCAGATTCCTTCTCAACCTAGATTAGATTGTTAAATATAGGTTAAGCGACATGTGAGCCTGTCCTAATCCTGTACATCGTCCTGTCCTAATTTATTATCCTTTATGTCATTATTTGAGTATGTATGTAATTTAAAGAAGGAATGCACAGACGTTGTGCAAGAGATGAGGCGTGAATGCTCGCGCAACCTTGTATAACTTGTTTGTAGACTATTTTGTATATAGATTTAATTTTTAAAGGAATGACGTGATAGATGTTAAAGACTGAATTTTTACTGTATTTGTAACTTATCTGTGATATCATTATTTTTTATTTTTTTAAAATGTATTTGACTAAACTTGAGGCATAAGCATGACTGTGATATTACAAAGCGAGAAAGAATGTATATATATATTGAGACTGTATTTAAATTTTTGTTAAAAGTTACAAATAAACATTATATCTATCTATCTATCTCTCTCTCTCTCTCTCTCTCTCTCTCTCTCTCTCTCTCTCTCTCTCTCTCTCTGTCTCCACCTCCTCCTCTTGTCGCAGAAGCTCGTGTGGCTTTTGCTCAAGGAGCCGATGAGGGGGCACGTGACTAGAAAAATTCCTTCGCTCGACTTCTTTGCCGGCTGGGTTATTTGCGTTTGCGCCGGGGGGTGTTGATTTTATGATTTTCGTACTTTTTTTCTTCTTCTTTTTCTGTAACTCTCTTTCTCACTCTCTGCTTTTCCTCATGCTCCCAAGGTATTTTTGGAGATTTTTTATTTCCGTGCGGCGCGCAACTTTATTGCTTTGGTTTGACGATGCGAGCTGAGCTCTTGCGCGGCAGTGAATCATTGCTCGAGCGCGCGACGGTGCGTATGTTATGCGCGCATGCGGTGCAGCCGTTGCACAAAAAACTTTGCGACCCGAGCGGATTTTTCTCTTTGTGTTTTGGCAGCGCCGCGAGCGCGAAGAAAGTGATTCACAGCGATGCAGCCTTATAATCGATGCGCATACGATTATCGATCTGATTTGCATTTACACGCGCGCCGTTCGCATGGTAATTAGCAATTATTTAATTGCATTTTTTTACATCGACTTGTATATTTAATTATACAATATAACGGTATGGGATTGTATTGAACTATAGGCTTGTTTATAACCTTTTTGTAAAGTATTTACAGTGTGGAGTATTAAAACTGCGTTTCATCTGACATAGCTGGCATATAGTATATAAAACAGAAATTGTTTTCCTGCTCCGTAGCTGAATTATACAAGAATTAAATGAAAACAACTTTATCAGATTAAACTTTGTTTCAACAATTACTTTTCATAGCAATGAAGTATATTAATAAATTAATACGAATTAAATTCACTTAAAATTTTAGCAGACATAACTACCTAAATACTTGATATGTTTAGACTGCCAAAGTCATAGTGCATTTTTCGTTTTCACTTCAGTTTATGTTCACTTTCGTTTATCAAGATTCATTTTAAAATATAGTTTTATACTGAGAAATGACTCTACGCAACAGCGACACTCAATGCTCCCATAAATCCGACAATTAGCCGACTGTTGTTGAAGTGCAATTTTATTAGAACGCCGTATTAAAAATCAAAGTCAAAGCTCGCGAAAAAAACCTAAGAGTGCAGCGATCCTTCCAACTCTCTTTTGCCCTGGGGTGCTGAAAATAATCGCCCCGCTAGAGCCAAGCCGCGTATATAACATCGTGTAGCACCAAACCGCACAGCAGCAAAGAAAATGAGAAAGAGAAGGCGAACAAGGCGAAGAAGAGGAGGAGGAGGAAGAAGAAGCAGCATCCCTAGGCTCTAGACTATCTCCCGTATTTTGGTCGTCGGCGAGGCGCTCGGACTCTGACCGACGACCGACAGGTGTTGCAGGCAGCTGTTAACTATGCTTTTCATGTCCGCCAGCGCCTCCTCCTCTTCTCTCCTTGCTCCGTGGGCCAGAACGTGGCTCGTGCGCATCCGCCACTGCTACAGAGATAGAGAGAGAAAGAGAGAGACGAGTCTTTGCCAATTGTGCAACGACGACGACGGCGACGACGACGACGTCGAGGCGAAAGTAAAGCTCCTCTATCCATCGGGGCTATGTATCTCGTTCTCCGCTTCTGTCCTTTGGCCTGAGCCTACCTAATTGCCCTTGCGATCCGATACAAATATTTCATAGTTATGAGAGGCCGTTGTGACGTCTGGCTTCCATTGAAATTATATACCCACATCAAAAGGATGTGCGCAGCTCCGGCCTTTTGCTGCTCTTCTTCTTCTTTTTTTTTTTACTGGGATGGATCAAGCCTGTGTGCGTATATATGTGTGTGTGTTTGTGTGTGTGTACGCTCTAAATCTTGAACGATGAATGGGCAAGTCACGTTTGAGCCCGAAATAGAGTGGGATACACACGCGGTCTTCTTGGTCTTGCTATGAAAAGTTAATCAGTTTTACACGCGCTGATGTAAGTGCTCTTATGTCACATGTTAGGATGAAGGATTCCCGCTGCTTCCCCTTTGTGCGCGCGGCCACGCACTCGCGTTTCACGTTGAATTGTGTTCGGCAAAAGTTGGCTCGCGGCACACAAGGTGTGTCGGACAATTTATCAAAGAGTAAATATTTTTTATGCTCTCGCTGCGACGGCTCGGCGGAACACTCGAACGCAACCGTTAACAGGTATGGAATTTCGAATAAAGTGATACGCACCATGTTTATCACAAAGAGAACATCAGTTTTTATTTCTGTAAATATTTTTCGACGGTCGATGTGGTGTTCGAAATTTAAAGAAAGAAAAAAAAAATAGATATTGGCTGTAAAGTCGTACGCGAGTTAGTCATTTGTAAAACAAATTTTTCACGGCGTATAGAGAAAAAAGGAACGGTAGACTGAAAATTACCGCGATAAAATCGTAATGGTGCAGTGCAGTTGCAGTTGCATGCATGCACGCAACGAGCATAGCTCGCGCCCTATTGCCGCCCATGCTAATGCGGGGGAAAAAGAAATGTGTTCCAGCCGAACTCGTTGCATTGGTAATTTTAACTCTAAAATATTATTCCTACCGCAAGGCTGAAGCCGTGTGCCCGAGTTCGCGAGTGTAGCTGAAACTCGTCGATATCAGACTATTGTATATATATATATATATATAGATATATATGTGCAGATCAAGGGTTCAGATGTAAAGACGCTAGCCTGCACTACGTATTATAGGCATTCCACGAACCTGTACTTTGCATATACTAGAGCAGCCCCGCACGACTTGATTCCGCCCACCTCCCTTTCCCCCACTTTACAGCTATCAACTTTTATTTTTAAGTCTTTTAAATAATGTAGCGAAGTGCGTCTGAGAAGAGGTAGACTCGTCGCGCCTTCAATAACATATCCGCGGACAAATGCGCTTCGGAATCGATAATCAGTCTCTCCTCAGTACGCGACCCACGCGATACGCTACTCGCTATATAGTGTTCCCCGTAACTACCGCGGCAGATACGCCCGAGCCGCGGCAATTTAAAAGTATTATTAGCCCCACGGAGTTAAAGATTTAACAACCGAGTCCGATATATAGACGATTCAACTTGTTCGAGCCGTAAACTGCACTTAACGCGTTCGATTATTTTTAGAATGGAATGCGTTCACACAAACACACACACACAGAAAGAGAGAGAGAGAGAATATGTATATTCCATTTCGCAGGCAGATTCCATATCGCCCGCGCAGCCGTCGGCCGGTCTCAAAGAGAAAGCCTCCGCCCCGGCACATTATAAAACTCGCCCGTTTCATCGTAAAATAATCGATAAACACGCTCGTTATGACTCCTTTCATATCTCATGAATCATTCATAAGCTCGAAGCTATTGCGCGCGTCCACAATTTTGTCCTTTTTTTTTCTCTTCTTTTCGTTTTCGCTCGCACTCGCTAAAGGACACACTAAAAAGTCATTCCCCGTCGCTCTGAAAATTTTACATCGCAATTCCCCGGCATGCGAGCGCGAGCGCAAAACGCGAAAAAAGAAGAGCGCCAGAGAGCGACGCAGAGAATAGCCGAGAGACGGTCGCTGACACAAAAAAAAAACTCGCGCGCGAGAGGAAAAAACGAGAGCGCTACAAACACATCGGCACGGCGGGACGGGCGCGCAAAAAACACGACCGTTCTCTCCCGTGTCCTTATACACATACGCGTATATAGTAGTGATAAATCGTGCCGTATAGCACACATAATGCTCGTGTGCAGACTGTGCGCTATTTTTAAAGCGTCCGATTAGAAATACGTATGGGTATATACACCCACAACACACACACGTGGACGTATCGTCGAGCCGGCCGCTCCACAATTAGACGCTTCGCATGCCCTGCTGGCTCCGATCGCCCGCGTCCGCACGCGCAGAGAGACTATCCTCTTCTCTAATCCGTCAGTCTAGTCGTACGGCAGCGGAGAGCCGCGCGTAAAACAACATTTTCCCTCAGGAGAGCGGGTGCGAGAGAGAGAGGGAGAGGGAGAGACGTAGAGCAGCAGTCAAATCGGTTGAATGAATTATAACGGCGCAGCGCGCGAGTTCCGGGCCTCCGAAAGCGTATAAAAAAGAGTGGAGGTCAGCGGAAAAAATGCGCCCGGCCCACGACTACAGGAGCCGCAGCGAGAGAAAGAGTATATAGCGAGTGTGCAGCGCCGGTTATTTCGGGCGTTATCATCACGCCCGCCGCGCCTGCACTGCACACGCATGCATATATATCGCGATTTGGCAGCGGCGAGGCTATCGCAAACACAGAATGTCGAGACGTGCGCGTGCGCGCCAAATCAACGGTCCATCGAATTGGAAATCACTGGGAGTAAAATGAAAGAGTGAAAAAGGCGGGACCAAGAGCAGAGGAGAGAGAGAGAGAGAGAGAGAGAGAAAGGATAGGAGGATCGTCGATCGGCCGTGGCAACCAGATAAAACGAGAGGGAAGATGTGTGCGCGTCATGCGACATCTGGCTGTCGAGTTCAACTCCATGAGCTATATACGGTATATATATACACATATGCGCGTCGTACGCAGTGGTTCGTTCAAGTCGGTCTAGTTCCCTTGATTTTCGAGCGCCTTTCCTTGGATCGTAATAAGGCGCGATGCCACGTCTACCTGCAAGCTGGAATTGGTTACGGCCGCCGCCTCATCCATCTCCCTCCCGCCTTTTCACTCGCTCTCTCGACTTTCCATGCAGGGGAGCTAAAACTCGTTGAGATAAGTGTAAAAAGTGGTTAGCGGAGAACGCGCGGCCCTCCCCCAACAGATGCAGGTTAAATATTCGAGAGTCATCGTTTTAGTTGGGCGCAAGTACTTATAGTTAGGCAGATTAAAAGTTTCGAGTCGGCCCGCCGCTAACTGCAGGTTAGTTGCGCAAGAGGTGCACTGCACGCTTCTGCACAAGTTGGCCGCAGGTAGATATTGCGGCGAGATGCTGCACCGAGCTTTTAGCTTCTTATACTTCGTTTCTCAGTAATTCTGTGCCGTAGTAGAGTAATTATTGTAATCGATGGGATAGGGTGTGCCGATACGTTTATACACGTTAATGCTACAACGCATCCCTGGTCGTAATTTCATTGGTAAATAATGTTTTATTTAAAATATATGTAAAACCAATTTTTTTATTGGGATCCTGTTACTTTACGCACTGACTGCATGTGCTGACTTGCACAAGATATTTTTTGCACTTTAGTATACTACTTCTTCACACTGGTCAAACAATTCATTTTACACCCTGGTGTAGTCGAAAACTATTATTATTACACATCATTTGTTATTTCAATAGAATGTAAAGTTTCACATAAATAATTGCAAAATGTCAAGAAAAGTCGAAGCATAACCGATAAAGCGAACAACTTCGAAGAGTGGAGTAGGTGGTGAAAAAGCTCGCAGAAAAAAATAACTAAATTTTCACACAATAATCCTGAATAATCTGGAGAGAGATCGAAAAGCGGGTATATATATAGCCCGCGCACGGGCTTGACAGTCGAATTAATTGAAATGCTCGCGACTGCCAGCAGCTAGCGCGCGCGGACCGAAAGAAGTGGACACCGCTGCACGAGAGAGGAGCTGCAGAGCAAGGATAATCACGTTCGATATACATGCGCGACCTCAATAGCGTTGGCACACACAGGATCGAGAATGGGCGGCCAGCCGCGGGGAAAGTGGGGAGCTGGCGGCCGTCAGAGAGAGAGAGAGAGAGAGAGAGGGGGGGAGAGAAAAAAAAAACGAGTCAATCCCGATGTCGATTTGCCGTGTATCGCCACCTGTGGCCCCCGATACCTACTCGCACCATCCAATCTTTCCACCGAGCGAGCCAGCATTTTAAACGAAGAAGCGTAAACTGGCTGCCACGGGATTCTTTTGTTCCCGCGCGGCGACACCCATATGGTGTGTGCGCGCGCGCGTTTAATAATACGTATTGGATATACACTCGCGTGCTCGCTGGACAGTTGGGATGAATACAGCTCGAGTCGATATAACGAGATATCGTATGCGGCTGCGTATGCAGGGTCGAGAAAAGGCAAAGCCGGATGACGAGCTGCTGTTGCTGAACGAGAGTGAAAATTAGCTGGCTTCCTAAACTCCGTCGCGTTGCGCAGGGTTCCATGCTTTTTAAACGCATTGTTCGCCGCCGGTGTGGAATCTCCGTCCGTGAATGTGGGCAGCGGAACGTGCGCGCGACGAACGTGATGAAAGTGCGGGCGGAAATCGAGTGGGCGCGGAAGCTTTGTCAAGGTCTATGCCTGAGAGCGCGGCCGCTCTGTGCGCTGCAGGCTTATGTCATCTTTTATTTAGCAACCATACTTCTCTCTGGCAGGCATAGCGCGATCGTGCGATTTTTATGGAAGAATACAATCGTTTCATTGTGCTGCTTACAGAGGCTCACGCCAGAAATAATAAACTTGGTGATACACGCAAGAAATGTACATTCATTTGCAACCATATACAATATTTTCCGTTTCCATTAGCTGCGGTGAATTCCCTAAGCGTCTTCGGATAAACTGTCCGAGCCGCGCGCATCCATAAAACCGGGCAGTTTATCTGTGCGGCGCAAAGAGCCTGCAGTACATAAGGATGAACCTAAAATTAGTCCGCAAGCGCGCCCTTTGAAGATCGATGGAATAACGAGAGTGGGAGTCGCGTACAGAGACGCACAAAGCGAGACGCGCGCGCGGAAAGCGCTAAATTAAGTGGCCAACTACGCGCCGCGGCCTGCATACATTTATACTTACATCCCACGGATGTAAATATCGCAGTTTTAGAACAAGTACCGCGTCAAGCAGTCGAGTCTTTGAAGTAGGCTGCGGCCTATCCGCGCATTCCACCCTCGGTACGTTTGATTTAAACATCGCTGCACTCCCCAGCCATTTACCAGCGGCGGCGGCATTGTATTTGTCAAATTCGGCAGAAGCGCGCGGACCTGGAGCACATCTGCGCGGCCCGTCTTGACCTTTAATGCGCGCTCAGTGCTCCCTCATCCCCTCGCGCACTCCAACGTTCCGCTTGAGGTGCACAACTCGTGAAAGCTCGACCGTAACTCTCCTCGAGGGCAGAGCAGAGGCAGAGAGAGAGAGAGAGGGGGGGGGGGAGAAGTAGAGAGTCGAGCTGTGGCACTCGACGGTGCAGTAAGGCAAGCGTCGTCGGCGGTGGCTATGCCGTTCCTATTATTATTGCATTCTGCATGCGCGGTGCGCGCGAGGCCAACAGCAGCAGCGGCGGCGGTAGCAGCAACCGACTATTTACAGTCCCCCAGGTCCACTAAATTTTGTAGTTAAATTACGGCCGGTGCGACTAGATATTTTCCCGGTGATGGAAGCGGCCCGGAACTCACTCGCTCTCTAAGCTCCCTCTCTAGCTAGTTTCTCGACGCGAGCCGCGAGCGAAGCCGGGACCGAAGCCGGGAGCGAAGCCGGGAGCGGCCGCCTCAAACTCGCCGCGGAGAATCTAAATATAGCCAGTGCGACGGGTAAATATGCGCGCCGGGCCGACCTGACGTTGATTAAGCGCGATAACTCCTTTAATGTCGTGTGTGTGTGTGTGTGTGTGTGTCCAGCGCGCCAACGCGGCCGGTTATAGGTTGACGACTCGAGTCGCTAGCGGGTCTAGAGAGTCGACGTGCGAAAGATGCAAGCCCCCGGATGAGCCAAAGAGAGCGAGGATAATTGAAGGCCAGCTAAGCGCTCCCGATCGATTTCGGAGCTTCGTCCTCGAGGCTACTGCTGCTGCTACTGCCGCCGCTTCTTGTGCAATATCGTTTCCAGCTTACAGGAGGGAAGCGACGAGCCGCGATACCCTCGGCCATGTTTACGTTACCCCCGGGCTCCTTGGTTTATATCCTCCCTTGGACAGCTGACCGCACTGAATATTTATATCGTGCACCGTGATTTCTCGAGACGACGCAGGCTCTGAAAAGTGCACAAAAGAAGCTAATAGGCAGCGGTACAATTCTCATTGCACGAGTCCGCGCGTTCGTTAAAATAAATGAGCGAGCGAACTATGCGGATTGTATCGCCTAATAAAGTCGCTCCGAGGGAAAGATGCGCTAGCAGCTCGCGCGCGCAATGAATCCGAAGACGCGCGTGGGCGACAGCCAGTGTGTTATACCGCTTGAGCCCTACGGCAACGACACAAGACGCTCATTCAGAATGCGCCAGACGCGCGCTAGAGACATTAATAACTTTTCCGATTCAAAGCCGCTAGCATCGTGCGTCTATGAAAGAGCCGACTGTGCTCGCCGCGAGCGGAGAAATATTTACGAGACCGCGATGCGCGAGTTATACTTCGTGCCTGCTATTCGATTTCGGCGCCACCGACGTCCTTTTCTTTTGGTACAGGCGCGCGTGGGTTTCACTCCAAATTGCTGCGCTTTCTCGATTATGTAAAGCTCCTAGAGAGAGCTGATGGCATTCAAAGGTTTGCTGACGATTCGTCAACGAGTGCAATCGTAATATAAGCTATGGTGATATAGGCGAATTATCGAAATACGAGTGAAACGCGACGATTAGTTTGATAAAGAGTGGGCTATTTACACCTGCGCGCGCCACGGAATATTCGCTCCTACTGCGACGGCCAATCTCGAAAATAGAACGCGATAAACGGAAGCACGCACGGCGCGTGAAATAAGGGGGAAAAAAATCATCGTCATCAAGCCACTTGGACGAAACGCGCGCAGCTCGAAGGCAACGGCGGCGGCGGCGGCGGCGGCGTCGCAAGCAAGTCAACAGCTACTCGCGCGCGCGCTGCACTAATGACAGCGCTGAATCATACCGAAATTATTGCTCGTTTACGAATTTATTCAATGGGCCGGCGCGCTCTCTCGCTCGGGCGCGAACGAGTGCGGAGCTGCAAACCGAGCGAAGGCACAATGAGCTCTTGATGGGAGCCGAAGAGGAGAATAGTCGTCGGCGCGCGGCGAGTAATGAGGTCATGTGAATAACCGAGTCTTTCCTGTAATGAACGCGCCTCGAGCGCGAGCAAAGATGGAGCAACAAAAAACAAGGAGAGACGCGCGCGTTATATGTACGCGGCCGCACGCGCTCGCTCTTATACGCGTCGAGCTGCTGCTGCTGCTGCTGCTGCGGAGACGCTCCGGTAATTAATGCCTCCGAGATGAATTATAATTATCTCGGGGCGAATAATTAAGGATTGAATCGGCGAGGTAAACGGTCCATCACGGAAGAACTGCACCTACTATACGGCAACTTCAGCCGACACGCTCAATATTTCTGAATGATGTGGAGAGTCTATAGGTCGATGCTCACGATGCTCTCAGGCGCACTTTTCAAATAATTTCAAACGAGCTATCGGCAAGTAACGAGGTCACCGCAAAAACTAAAGAACACCTCCACTTGCGTCTCAATCAAAAGCATATCGTGGCGAATGCGATGACAGCCGTGAGCGGAGAACGCGTATAGCAATGTAAACGTGTCTCGCACGCCAAAGCTCTTTACGCGCAACGAACTTTTTTTTTCCTCCTTAGTGTTTCAATAAAATTTCTCACAGAGTCCTAATATACTTTATAGGCCGGCAGACGTAACAAATCCATTCCGCATCAAAGTGTAGCCAGGCAAAGTTTTTGTGTACAGTCACGCTTTAACATGCAAAAGCCATCCCTCTTAATGTAGAGAAATACACACTTTTTCCCTGTCTCCCTTTCTCTCTCTCTCTCTCTCTCTCTCTCTCTCTCTCTCTCTTTGCCCCTCCATTTCTCTCTTCTGTCTCTGCAAAGAAGAAGTAGCGGCGGAAAAAACGAAGCGCGACAGCTCGAAAACGAAGACACGTTCCGTCGTTGCTGTGGGGAAAAATGAGGAGGAAGAGAGACAATTGGCGCGGCGAAGCCACGAGTTGCCCCCACAAAAAGCTCAAAGTGCTCGAGTCAGAAGTGAAAAATCTGGAGGGTTCTTCTTCTTCTTTTTACGTGCAAGGCAACGGCGGCGGCGGCGGCGGCGGCGGCGGCGGCAGCGAAACGACGAGTACAACTCTGCGCTCCACACACGCGACTATAGCAACCAGCACCGGCAGCTCTTGCGTATATACGTGCGTTTATACGTGTCAGGCTAACCTCGTTATTTTTTCCGAACGCCACACGGGCTTCCTTTCAGTTTCCTGACGCGCTCTAATCGCATTATCGCGTATCGTCGTTACGAGAGCAAGAGACTCACGGTGAAAATACGTCTTCCCGCTGGCAACTGAGTTGACTTTTGGAGAAAAATCTCTCGCGCCCTTCCCTGCTGTACTACTGTATAATGCTACCTTTTTTAGTAAGGCTGTTTTATATGGAGAGAAGGAAAGGTGGTGGCTGCAGTGAGCTACGAGTATAGCGCTTCAAGAGCTGCCACAAACGACTTTTCAGAATATCTTTCTTCTATATATATATAAAATTTTCTCTACTTTGCAAAGTAGCACGAAGCATGCGAGAATACATTATCTATGCATACAAGTTTAAAATTCGTCGAAGAAAAGAAGTGCGTGAATTGACTTATATAAGTACAGCTTTGATAGGTTTGATAGGATCCGCAGAGAAAATTAAAATGACGCGAAGATGTGTTTTGAGAAAGGTCAATGGAAATGTTTCTATAAGAAACGAAAGAAAAAAGGCAACGAGTGGGAATCCCCCGAACATTTGCATATCCGCATCCCGAAATCGATTCAACCCACGCGCTCGTAAGCACTACTGCTATAAAAGTGAAAGTCGGGGTGTGCATACTCCGTCAGTCGTCCGATGCGTGTACGTAAGCCTGCGCACCAACGTAAAATTCCTCCGAGAGCTCGAGCTCCTCTGCTGTGTCGCTATTATATATTAATGTATGCCGATAAATGTCGATGCTTATATAGCGGCACAAGAGAAGCGACTGTCTCTCGTGTGTCGAGCGAGGGACGAGCCTGAGAAATTCTGCCGAGAGCCAAGATGTCCGAGGCCATTTCCATCTTACGCTCTCTCGTGTCAAGCCTCTCAATGACATAGAAATCATTATTCATATAGCTATAAATATTCATGGTGCCGATGCACCAGCTATACGCCGATAGCGATGTGTTCTCGACGACCTGTTATTTCGAGCACATCCTTCTCTTTCTCTGATGATCCTTGCTGCGCTGGACCTCCACTTGCGCGCTTGCCCAAACTCTTGCGAGTGCAGGGATCGAAAAGGGGCAAGAGATCAAGAGAGCAAGAGAGTAGGAGAAAAAACCAAGTATAGCTGGATGATCCGATTTTAAAATCGCAATAATTGTATTCGACATCTCATCGTCGGAGATGGAGAGGCGAAAACGAGCTTCTCTTGGATTGAGCGCCAGCAGCACCAGGTAAGTAGATTAAGGAGCGACTGAGGAAGTGGAGAAATCGACGCCTCCGAAGAGCGACAAGTGCTCGATGACTGCCAACAATGAAATAAACTTTAACTCACGCGCGCATCTCTCCCGAAAAGTTGTTCTTTTCGACGCGTTGAAAAAAAAAGCAAAAAAACCTGCGAGCTCATTTCTCTTTCACCGAGTGCGCGATCGGTAATAAATCTCGTGACATCCGAGTGAATTTATAAATCAGCGAGGTCGCTGCTTATGTCCCGATTAGACGATACTCGGTTAATAAAAGGAATTGTATATAGAGCTGCGATTCTCGGCACATAAAGTTGGCCTCTCTGCCCGTGCTCGGAGAGCCGAACTTTTCCCTCTGCAGCAGCTACGAGTGGCGTTATTTCGTACAAGAGAGGCGACCTTAACAAGAAGCCCCAAGAAACGGAAGAAAGTTTTAAGTGTCCGAAATATACGCGGAAAAAGAAGAAGCGAGCGGAAAAGAATGGAGGCGGGTAAAAAAGGAGAAAGAAGAAGCAGTAGAAGAGAAAGGAAGCGAATCCAGCTTGAGCTCTGCGACAAATACGCTCGTAACGAGCCGGGACATTACTATCGAGTTACGTTTGTCGAAAGAGGAGAGAGAGAGAGAGAGAGAGAAAGAGAGAGAGGGAGAGAAGGCAGGCAAACGCGAAAGCGTACAGTGTGTCGCGCGGCCTTAATCGTGCGCTTTTTTTCCTCTCCGCCGTGAGCAAAATTTATGGCTCCGATTAACGATATTCGCTCGCGCGCTCTCGAGGGCTCGCTCTCTCGAAAATTGGACGTGTGTGTATAGCTCATAGGGAGGAGGAGGAGGAGGAGGAGGAGGAGGAGGGAGCCATGCGTATACAGGGCGACGTGTGTGCCCCTCTCTCGGTCTCTCGGCGTGTTCGCCTCTTCTCCTTCCTCTTTTTTTTCCTCCTCTCCGAGGCTCCGCTGCAGCAGTGCCGATAAAAGCGAGAGTCCCGCCGTCGCCGTGACGCTGCCGCCGCTGCTGCGACGCTAAAACTCGAGACAGCGTTGCCAGCTTATCTGAAAAAGCGTCCCGACCACCGTTACTGCCGCATTTTGCCCCGTCCCTCTTCTCTCTCCCTCTCTCGCTCTCTCTCTCTCTCTCTCTTTCTCTCGATTCTCTCTCGATCACTCTATACTTCAAGTCGACCTTTTTCGCCATCCTGCACGTGCAGAGAGAAAAAGAGAGAGAGAGAGAGAGCGAGAGGTGACGGGTTCCCTATACACGAGTGTCTAGAATGAAGTGGATCGAGACGAGCGGCAGAGTCAATATGTTGTGATTTTTTCGTTCATTAATTCGGAAAGGGGGGGGGCTATACCCCCTAGTAAAATTTATCGCGTGTTCGTGCAGCTTCGTTATTTATTTGATGCGCACACGCGCAGCCGCAAGATGCGATAGCGACTGTAAATTGTGTCGTGCTGATTCTTAATTTCGACTCCCCAAATAATTTACGGAATTAAAATATGTTGCGGGATTAAGGTCCGTTCAAGCTTTTTTCCTCCTACCTTCTATATATAGGTGCAAAATTCATTTGCAATTTAGATTCTGATAATTTGCCGTGTACGAATGTCTTTCGAAGCCCCAGAGTCATAAATATCGCATGAATTCTTTCCAATAAATGTGTAGCAGCAGTATATGGAAAATCGACGTGTAAACGGTATAATATATACCTTTCCGAAATGACGATAATGTTTCGCGCCACTACACAGAAAGGGCTAAAGAGTTTTTTTATTCTAATGTAACGGGCAAAAGAGTACTGATAGATGCCTTAGATTAAATGGGGGGAGAGACGCGAGGTAGGCAGCAGCGACGCATCGTCAATGCTTTGCGCGCATGTATAGCTTCTCCTTTTAGCCTGATTTATGTGCGCGCGTCGGGCGAAAGACGATAAGCTATATAGCTCCTCTTTTTTAAGCGAGAGAAGACAATAATCGTTTCTTTCTTTCGCGATATATATCCTCAGGTTCTTTTTGGAATATCGATTGCCGGCCCCGCCTGTGGATGTAGGCCGGCTAATGTGGCCAACACGCGAGAGAGCGTGAGCACAAGCTCTGATGTTTAAAAGGCCTAGATGCTGCTGCTGCTACTGCTGCTTACACGAGTCGCTCTTATATACCTGCGCGTGTGTACGCGCCAGACGTAACTATACGTATATACGTGTGGGTAGTGCTAGCAGCTGTCGCGCGCTGCCGATGGAATGATTAGAAATTAAAACTTATAATAATCGAGCGACCGCAATAACAAAACTATCGGTTTGCTAACCGCTGCTGCTGCGCTGCCTTTTTCGTGACTTCGAACGTAGCAATTTCATGACTATTTTCTCCTTCCTTTTCACCTTTATCCCGCAGCGATTTTACACGACGATCGAGAATTCAAATTATATCCACCGGTAGAGTACGAGTTTGGGAGAATAAATTGCTGAAAAGTAGTTCACGCTTTGAAAAAGCTGCAGCCCGCGCGCGGGAGGCATTTGTTGCGCTGCAGGCTTAGGAAAGAAGAAATTTAATAAGCTTTTTCGTGGAAGAATATGGCGCGCGAGCTGCACGACGTAGTCGAATCGAAAATAGAAACAATTATGCAGCTTTGCCTTGCAGCTGCTGTGCGCAGTTATCTAACTTTTGCGAACTTATGGTGGGTACATTTTTGGTTATGCGGTGCTTCGCTCGCGTACCGAGCATAATTATTCATTTTAATAAGCATTTAATTGAAAGTATTATATATACATACAAGAAAAGTCAGATGAAGATTGATATCGAGTGAGAGCGCGTGTCCGAAGGGGATAAAACAAATTCCGTTAAGCCGCACAATGAAAATAAAGTTGAAGGCTGAAATTTAATTAAATGAAGCTAACTCCGCAGTTCTAACGAAATCCCCATTCAACGAATGACTGTAAAATTCCGGGATATAAAAGTTCTCTGTAGTTCGAGCTCACGCAGCAGCAATGGGCACAAAAAAGCAGCGCCGCCGCGCGCTAGACACGGAGGAAAAGCGGGAGTATAAATCATAGAGCGCGGATGACGTTCTCGCTTATTATATATAAAAAATGTGGCAACGGTAAATTACAATATCCTAAAATAGCGCGGAAGAGCAGTGGTGTCCGACCTATTGCTGACTTGTAGTCGGACAACGCAAAAAGTTAGTAACTGTGTCAGCGGAGATGAAATATGTTCATCGATTTATGTTTTTACGGAATTGCTAGGTAACTGTATGTTATAAAGAAGCGTAAAATTCGAGGTATGAAAAAAAAAAGTTCCAAAACTAATGTCATTCTAGATTAAAGCTAAATTGCTACTAGCAATCGAAAATAATATATTTCGATGACTAAAAGCGACTTTTAATTTTTCAAATTGTCTTACTCAAGACTTTGTTTAGCTTTCTTTTATTACCTTCATATATAAAAACGATGGGCTAACTTCAGGGTATACATTTATATAACCAGACCAAGGTGTACCTATCTCTTTAATAACATGGACTGGCAATACTTATTATAGCCGAAAGCGCGAAAGCTGCTCCCAGATTGTACAGAATCGAAAAGAATTAGTCTGTTCATGAGGAAAGTTTGGCTGCATAATAAAAGACGCGTGTAAAAAGCAAATCTTACCTTAATACTGTCGTAGCATGCGGTGACTCGTCCGTTTTGCACTTCGACGTTGGCCGGGGGATGCGCGAACTTGCACTCCGTATCCGGTCGAGTGCACTTCTGGCGCTGGAATTCCCTGCAGACCTCCAGCTGCAACCATCGCGAGTCCTTGCCGTTAAGTAGATTGTTCATGTTGACCATAGCCATCTCTTCCTGAGACCTTTCTGTTAATCGGAAGCTGCTCTGGCCTCTCCTGCTCTTCCTTCGCTCGTAGCTCGCTGCGCTTCCTCGATTTCACTCGCGCTGCTGAGTACCAAGACGACGACGCCGACGACTATCTTTTCAAACTGATATATTGCAAAGTCGGTAATTATTGGGGTCTTCGTTAAGGAGACTCGAGATATACATTTACTCAAACCTCATTCGCACACTCGACACACACACACACACACACACATGTACACACCGACAGGCATTTAGGCTCACTTTCACTCGGATCGCTGAAAAATCGTTACGGCGATACGCCCACGCGCTCGCCGTTTCTCTATCTACTGCACACTGACACACACATATACACACACGAGCTGCGCCGCGAATAATTATTTCGCCCGAGATTGCTTGATTTAGTGACTTTTAAGCGAAACAAATGTATTCGTGGCAGCAGTCGTAAATAAGCGGCGAGGCTGAACCAGAAATCCCAGAGGATCGCCGTAACGATTTTCTGTGTACTCCCTTGCAGAGAGGCAGACCGTTAAGCGTGTCAATTTTGAACAGTTTTCAGGAAATGTATTGTCCCACTTTGCGCAAGCGAGACCTCAAACCTCCTGCAAGAGAGTCGAGCAGCGGCTCATCGCTTACGTAAACTCATCACTCGAGCGTTCTTTCGTTCATTCGATCGCTTGCACAGACGCGCGTCTCCGAGGTCCCTCGATATCTCCTTAGCGAAACCCAACCCCAATGATTGCCTCGCTTCTACAGCTTTCTACGGCTCGTGCGCCGCGCGACTACACTCGAGCATCCGGCTTGTACCGAATCGATACCTCGCGGACAAATGACCCGGGCTGAAATATCTTGCGCTTTTCGAGGCTAATCTTCAAGTGTAGAGACTCTGTGTATGTAACTACCCCGTTCGCGAAGTGAGACGTTGAGCGGCGGGAATCGTAAGTGGGCGATCGCGATCACGCCGCAGTTAGAGTCTGTCAAGGCTTGGCGTACCGGTACAGGCACACGCGTAGGAACGTTAAATTTGCTTTTCTCTGCGAAGTTCTAGGCAAAGCGCGAGGCTACGATTAGTTGTCCGTGTTAGTTCGCGTTGGCTACTAGCTTACATAGGCTGAGCGCGAGCGCGGCTTTCTTCGACTTCCCCACGATCGCCGGCAGAGACTTTTCCTTCTCTCCGTACCTTCTGCGACCCTCGACTCCTTTTCCTCTTCTTTCCTCTGTTGCACTTGTGGCGGACTCTCCGCTAAAGCGCTGAAAGCACTCCAAGTTAAGTACAAGGCTGCCGGCTGCTTGGTTCAAGCTCGCGCAGTGCTGTCGTTGACGTTGCCGCTGCTGCCACTGCTGCTACTGATGCTCGTACTGCTACTGGTTACTGCAGGACTCTGGTCGCAGGCTGAGCTTCTCATTGATAAGAGCGATTGTTTGGTGGTCGATGCTGTCGCTGTCACGTGGCTCTCTGGCCGAGATTTTGGTGTGTGGAAGCGAGCGAGCAAAAAGAACGACTCAGCAGTGTAGCTGTGTTGCTGTGTTGCTGTGTTGCTGTGTTGCTGTGACGCCCTCTACTTTATCTGCTTTGGTTATTGCAGCGCGTACGTGTCGCGAGATAAAGGTTTACGGAAGTTATATCTATAGGAAAGTCGAGGAGGATCGGGGATGCAGAGAGATAGGAGAGCAGCTTTGCTTTTTCTCCGACGGCCGGAGCTTCTTTTTTTTCTTGTTCAGCTTCGAGAGCAGCGAGATTGGAAGGATTGGCTTGTACTGCGTCGTGTTGCTGGCTGCACAGGCTGCGTGTGTTGGCTGTGTGTACGTGTGTCTGGATATACACGGACACGTTAAAGGAGAGTGTGCGCAAAGAGGCGGCGGACGACAAAGCGATAAACAAGCCGAAGATCGTGAAAGGTCGAGAAAGCTGGATTGGATCTTGGACTTGAGTGAGAGCGAAAAAGAGAGTGGAATCCAAGGGGAGGGGGGAAGAGTGTGGGGGGGAAGGGACTGCGGAAAGACCAAGATGGAGAAGAGATGAGAGAGGGGAAAGAGAGAAAGAACAGCAAGTTAGCGTGACGTCGCTTCCGTTATCCTTGCTTTTACGTCATTTATGTTGACGCGCTTCCAGCTTCTTCCGCGGATGTCTTCCGGTACTCCTCTCTCTCTCTCTCTATGCTCTGAAAACACAAAAAAAGCAAAAACATATGCGTTACTGGCGAGTGCAATTACAGCGTTTTATCTAGGTTCATAGTCTATACCTGAGCAGAGATTAAAGTGGATCAGCTGATCTTTGCAGTTTATTATCGCTAAAATCAATGACTGAAGGATCATTCGTTATATTCTTATTACTTCATTGACTATGATCAGAAAACACTTTAAATTCTCCGAAAAGGTCAAGTTGCGATAAGCAAGTTAAAGGTTATACAATGTGGCTGTACAAGTATGTCTAATGCCAATAGTTCCAGAACAGTTGTCGCTGTAGCGCTGGTTAATGAAGCAATTTCAGGCATGGCTCTATGACAACAGCTGGCTATCCATCTTAATTTCTGCTCGAGCATTTCGTCTCTGTACTGTTACTCTCTTTTCCTCTTATTACGAGTTCTCTTTATTCGGGTGTTTTTATTGCGCATACATGTACGATACACGAGTGTACGGTACATGTATACTTGTTCACATGTAAACGAGATGCGGGCGATATGGGCGACGGCCAATGAGCAAGCGAAGTATATAGCAAATGGGTACATTTGTAAAGGGTATATATATATATATAAGGGTAGAGAGAGAATTGCGGCTGGCTGCGGCGCTCGGTGTGAGGGCGTATAAAAGCAAGGTCAGTCTGAAAAGCGGCGCGTAGAGTTTCTACCACAATGCAAGCATCCTGACGGTTCAAGTTAGTCAATATAAGCTATCGTGATGCGTCTCGTGGAAATATGGTGTGAAAATTCGAAGGGAGAAAGGTAGAAGAAAGGGACGAGTGGCGGCACCGGGCGCACAAAGAAGTAATAGGGCCAGTGCCCGGACTTCTCGGGGCGCCTGCGAAACGATGCAACTATATATTTACAAAACACCCCGTAGCTCTCTGTTTAGACGACGAATTAAATGCTTATATATTTGACAAGAATGCCTTATGTTTTGGTCACATTGGTTTATATCCCGATTTTCCAGAGCATTCTTTGGATTGCACTCTTCTGGGTTTTGATTGCATTTATCATACACACTTAAGCTTCGATTAGAAGGTCTCGTGTTTTCTAACTGGTATTATTGTTATCATATTTATAACTCTTTAAATTGAAATAGCTTATTCGCCAAAAGGCTAAAGTGTCTTTACAAAAATTTAAGTATCTACAATACATTTTTTAAAAGTTAAATCGGTTGTTTCTCGAAAAGATAGCAGATACATTTTTTGAAAAAAGAAGAACTAGTAAATGTGAAATATTAATAAAATACCAAAATCATTAAAAAAAAAGTAGAATCTACCTTTTTGTCAAGTACAAGCCGCCGTCACTGTAGTCACTGTTCAAACAGTCGGTATTTTAAGGGCTATACTAAAGTGTCTATTAGGTAATTAGATGAATATATTAAGAACTAGCTTTTTAAAACTTTGATTTGAATTATTATTCTTGCGATTGCAAAAATAAACAGTAATGAATCTATAATTCATGGCATTTCCATGACGTGGTGTATCTGACTTTTGATCCTACACGTTTTTAATGGTTCATCTTCGTGATTATCTCACACGTGCAATTTGACTGTCAGCATTTTTTTAATGCAGCAACTCGAGATGGATATTTTCGAATTTCTCGCTAAGTGGCACGCGTGTCAAGCAAGTGTAAGATTTATCGTGTAAATTACGGAATCATTTGAGTGGTTGTGCGTGGGCTCATAATGTACCAAGATAAATGGGGATTCTATTTATGCAATATATCTAGCATAAAAACAGGAAATATTGCTTTATTGATAACGGAAACGTATATTAATAAGATCTGTTTCTTGAATTTATCAGATCTCGTAACCAAAATGTTTCACTAATTATAATTTTGTTTAAGTAAAGCAGTTGTAAAATAGACTCTTAAAAACCTGCAAGCTAAGAATAGCAAATATTTTTTATTCATTTTACTAAAATCATTTTATTGGTTCGTAACTAATATCGTACGCAAATTTCTAAATAAAGAAGTAATATAGAAAGAAAAATTGAAATAAATTACGCCTATACCCTGATATTTAATTTATGATAACAGTTTAATATTTAATAAAATTATTTTTTACAGACTTAGGAAAGCTAATTATCTGTTTAAAAGATTTTCTCATAAATCACTTCTCCAATCATAAAAACATATGTTTTCCTTGAAAAAGAGGCAGCGATCGTATTACGGACTGCGCGACGACTGTGTAAAAAGATAGTGCTAAAGTCTGTTAAAGAGTTCACAGAATTTGTGTAAAGAGTTTACACAAATAGACTCGAAACTTCCTCAAAGAAGATGGGAACGATCAGGGCGTCAAATCTGCGATTCCTACGTAAACAGCTTTTTTTTTCTTTTATTTATTACGACAGTCGCAAAGCGTAACGGCACCATTATGAGAGCAAAAAAATGTAAAAAGAGTCTCGTTAAGCGTTTGCTACATTAAAAAGAGCATCAATTCGCGAGGCATGGATGAATGGAAGGGACTACGAAAGAGAGGACGCTCGAGGAGAGCGCGGGGGAAGGCGAAAAAGAAAGGAGGAAAGTAAAAATGGAGAAGGGGGAAGAAGAGAAAAGCTATATCGCAATTTCGCGAGGCCCTTGGGTAAGCTGCTTATATCAAAGACGTCGCGGTCGTTTCTCAAGCGGCTGCGCGTGTGATTTCCGGGACGTATGTCCAGGGCCAGGAGATAGAGAGGGTCGAGAGAGGACGAGAGGGATATTATATATGGTTGCACGGAGGGATTTTAAGAGGAGGGTGAAATAATACCGGCAGAAATCATTTGTTGCTCGCTCTCGGCGACACTGTGTATATAGGCTCGCGCGCCGCGTCCCACCCGTTTCCCCCCGCCTCGACTGTTGGCAAGGCTGCTCGCACACCAAGACACACTTTCGCGAGCGCGCGTTAGTCGCTTTTCCGGAAAGAGGAAGAGAGACAGGCAACGTCGTCCTCGTCGCCATCGTCGTCGCCGCAAAGCCGATTCCCGATGCCGCTCTGTACACCGGCTCGTACATATACACCGCTCTCGACCGAGGTTTTGCCGCAACGTCAACGTCGTTCGCGTGTATACAGTCGAAGCTGAGGGGGAAATCTCTGACAGTCGAATTTTTTACGGTTAGCGCACCGGCAGAGAGAAAGAGAGAGAGAGAAAGAAAATGT
Organism: Megastigmus dorsalis; assembly: GCA_900490025.1. Taxonomy (NCBI): domain Eukaryota; kingdom Metazoa; phylum Arthropoda; class Insecta; order Hymenoptera; family Megastigmidae; genus Megastigmus; species Megastigmus dorsalis. The sequence continues at coordinate 54,593 of UELU01121815.1, forward strand.
CGCTGCGCGAATTGATTCGCAGGAGCTCATTTCTCCCTGGTCTCTGTTGCTATACTGCTCTTGCCGCTACCGCCGCTGCTACTGCTGCTGTTGCCTATCGGAATTCACTCGGCCGTTTACAAGCGACGTGCTTCAGTCAATTTTGCATTTGAAAAGACCTTGACGGCTTTGATTTTCCTCCGCTTTTTCCTTTATTTTTCTAGATGAAACAAAATTTTCATTACGAGAACGCGCGTTTTGCTTCAGCTTTTCATGCTGGATATCGAACGAATTTTTTTCCCTCCTGCTCTCTCTAGTATTCGACGGGTATCAGAAGTGCACTTTGGCGGATTTTTAGCTCGATTTTTATTTTCATCTGATTTTTATGCGTTAAATAAAAGTAAAAACGATTCATATGTTACTGAGAAATGGCGCGCAAAGTTATTTTATTTATTTTTATAACATATTCAATTATATTTTATAGCGATATTGTGATAAGAATAGTATAGATTTAATGTTTCAATGATTATTAAATGCTATACTAGTTGTTATGACATGTCTGGATTCGTTATTAATCCTCGTAAAAAAAAAAAGAAAAACTAAGCTGCACCCTTTCAAAGAAAATTTTCAATAAATTACAATAAAAGTAGGAATTGACGTATCGACGGGGATAATAGAGAAGCTTTCACTTTTTAGTCCGAATTCTCTCTTCAATAATTCCAATTAATGCTTATGACAAAGAGAAAGAGAGAGGAAAAGCGAGAGCGAGAGAGAGAGCGAGAAGCGCCGAACAAAAAAAGAGCGTCAAAAGAGCTGAATCCGTCGCAGAGCCAACGCAGGCTAACCAAAATTTAATTAACTTATTCAATTATACTTAATTCTTTCTTCTGCTGAACCAAGGCTCTCTCTCTCTCTCTCTCTCTCTCCCACTCTGCCGAGCACAACACGAGCCCATTATTCCCTTTTAGCAATTTTTAATGCCCTCTTTTTTTCTAATTTCACTCCCCGCCGCCAGAATCCCGGTTACAACCGCGCTGGGGAGAGAGTGAGAGAGAGAAAAGGTGTATACGCGTTGAGACGGTGAGGCAGACGCGCAGCAGCACACACAGAAAAAGACACGCCCGGAATTCACAACATAACAGCGCCGGTCGAGCTGCACACACCGCACACACACTCGCGCGCCAAAGACAAAAAGAGACCGCGTATGGGTGTATCGGCGTTCCTAGCTATATACGCGCGCGCCTTTATGTGGGTGTGTTGGAAGCAAGCCGACTAGCCGAGGCAAGCCAACGCGAGAGCCGACGTCGTTCACGAGAGCCATTGTGTGCGCCGATGTCCGCCGAGCTATATAATCGAGAGCAGCCTATCGGAAAGGTTAAAAATCATTCTCTTCTTCCGTCCGATAGCCGAGGCTCGCGTGCGCAGGTATAGCTCGAGGTATGGCTTGCGCACGTATATATATACGCGCGCTTGATCGTATACACAAGCCATCGCGCTCGCATCAGCGGATTCTCTCAATCGAGCGTGATGACGCCGCGCGCCGCCACGATCCTATATATCTGTATCAATATATCTATACGTTTCGCTACACGCAAACGCTGCTGCTGCTGCTGCTGCGACGATCGAACGATACCAAGAATTTATATATGCGGCTTTTTTGCAGAGGTTCCTTTTCTGTGGGTGTGCGAGGCCGAAAGAGAGCCAAAAGAGGATAAAGGAAGCTTTAAAACTATTTTGAAGCACGACGAGCGCTAGCCGTTTTTGGTAATAGTTCGAAAATTGGCTCTGCTCTATTTTGAATTGGAAAGGGGTTAATCGACTGTGACGTTTATTATCTCTGTAATCCCTTACTTAATCGGCCATTGTTTAATTCAGTATAAAGTATAAAATTTATATAAAAGAGTCAGCAGGTATACTGAAGAAGTGGTAAAAAAGAGCACTTTTATTAGAACTCTTCAATTTGATCACAAATATTCCTTAACGATTCGAAGTGTATCTCAGAATATAAGGAAAATTACCAATATAAATTGAACTTTGTAGTGAAGACAAAAAAAAGAAGGCTTGCATATTCTCTGTTATACAGTCTCATCAATCATGAACCCTTTTTCTGACACAAAAAACACGCATTCCCCGCTGGCATTCAAATCGGAGTAGGCGATTTGCGCAATGAATTGCAGGGCGATTATAATAGCCATAGAAAGAGAAAGACAGAGAGAGAAAGGGGGGGGGGGAGGCGGAAAAAGAGAGTGCAACTGTGTCCAGCGTAGACTATACTCGTGCTGCAGCAGCAGCAATACTGCATGCGATCGCCGGTATATAACAGAACTAAATAAAAGTCTATTAGAATAGGCGACGAATTGAAAGTACGCGGCTATATAAGTCGACAGAGAGAGAGAGAGAGAGAGAGAGAGAGAGAGAGAGAGAGAGAGAACAGGTTTTGTATAAAATCCCAATCGGCTGCAGCACGGGCGGAGGGATAATAAGCGGCGCGCTCGCACAGGTACTCGTAGCAGACTCAGGGGCCGCGGCGGCGGCCGCTCTCGCTGCTCTCGCTGCTGCTGCACGGCCGCCTTTGTGCGCCGCGGCAGTTTTATATGCGCGAGCTGGAACCCAAGATTCAATCGCGGACCAGACTTCACGGTCTAGTTGTGCCGAGAAAGACGGCGCATATTGTGCACCTTGCGTAACGCCGCCGCCGCCACCGCCGCGTACTTTTCTCTCTCTCTCTCTCTCGCTCTCTCTCTCGCTCTCTCTCGTTCTCGCTCTCCCGTACACAAGGGTGCTGCTGCAGCTCTGCAGGCGAACTGTGCGCACGCGGAAGCCACGACTGCAGTCACTGAAAAGAGATGCGAGCGCGCGACAATAAAACAATGATATTCCAGTATATCGATGCGTAAAGAAACGTCGGTTCAAGATTAATCGGTCGTGCCGCGCGATCGTCCTATAACCGAAAGATTAATTCCTCGCGTGCATGGCCGGCAAAACGATTTTGTTTAAGGAAGAATGCGGATGTGCGTGCATGCAGCCTATGCTGGCAACAAATCTCCCTGCTGCGCTCGCGCTCCGCGACCAAAACCATTATATGCGTACATAGAGAGAGGACAATGAATATGCTTTATGTTACAGATGGGCGAATCGCGATAACGCAGGCATCGATATGATCGCTTATATACATTAAATCAATGCCATAGCGGTAACGATATACACATATACTAGGATTTCCATGAAATCGAATGATTTTCAACTTTTGCAAGTTGAGCGTGCCTAGCTAGTGATTTTTTTCATTCGTTTTACCGCATGGTGGTTTGTATATATATATTAAATTAGACTGGTAAATATCAAAACGCTTATACGCTTAATTGTGAACTAAGTGCACGTGGACCGAACGCACATCGGGATAAATGAAATGCGAGTTTCGGATTTCAATGTTCGCTTGTAATCCAATACTTCCATCCATAAAATTATGTATATGGTAATAATGATATGGACCGAATTTCATAAATTTGATAAAATAAAACAAATTTAAAAGCTGATTTGTTTTAAATATCTCCAGATATTATAAGCCATAAAATCCTACAAAAAGCAGCAGTGAATTTGCTCGTATGAAGTGAATTAAAAAATAAGTGCTCGTTTCCCGGACAGAAGGTAAATCCAATAGTCATTTCGCTCCAATTTATTTTATCAATTCCATTAAAATATAACACGCCTCTTGCAGATTATTAATACATCATATTTTTTGCATTTATTCGTAAATTTATTATCTGCTTTATTCCTTTTACAAACATATACTTATGTAATACGCGTCCTAAAAACAGGTATTGCATAATTTTTGTAATAAATTTTTACCGCGAGCATTCAAATCACATAATAACTTTTGAAGCTTTTATATAAAAGTTTTCATATTCATTTAACTGCACGAACGAGGTTTTTGTTTATAGATATAGTATTTTATTATAATTTAAAAGAAATGTATAAAGTATAAATTCGTCATACCTGCTTTTCAAGAACTCGCGAGGAACGTACGTTTCCAATAAAGTTAACGGTTAAGCAATTAAAAAAAAACGAAGTCCTAGCAATTTTCATTTATCGTTAGCAAATCTCCGCGAAAAGTTTTTCAGTGTATGCGATACACCTCTCGGCAAATACCGAGTTTATATTTCAGGAGAGAGAAAAAAAGAAGAAGAGTAGGACGAGAAGGATCGTCGGACTACGCGCAACAAAAAGCGGACACTATATACGGCGGCGCGCGGGGCACCGCTTGGAAAACTTATGTAAAAGTTTCATCAATCCATTTATCTGGAGTCGGTGGCGGCTCACGCTCGGCCGCTCGCGCGCAAGACACAAGTAAGCGTCGAGAGATCCAAAGTCTGGCGGAGGTATAGAGTATATGGGTGGATAGGAGGTGGAGGAGGGAGACGCGCGCGCATAAATCATGGCTCGGGCCGAAGTTGGCCCCGCAAGCGCGCATGTAAGAAAGTGCTCTCGAAGCCCTGTGTCTGCCGCTGCTGCTGCTGCTGCTGCTGCTCGTGCAGTGTGCCGCGCCGCTGCCTCTGCCGCTGCTGTGTTGCTGCTGCTGCCGCTGTTGCTGGCCTCCAAGTGTATAAGCGCATATAACCTCCCCTCCCTGCCGGCCCAACCTCGCCCCTCGTGTATAAACGTAAACTTGAAAGGACGAGTGCGCGATTCGTTTCAATTTTCGGGCTACAAGGCACGAGGCCGCCCGCCGCCCCGGCCGAACTTTGTAATGGAGTTTGCGAAATCCGACCGAAAGAGTCCGTTCTCTCTCTTTCTCTCTCCCTCTCTTCGAGTTACACACCCGCCCAGAACCCCACCTATCCATATACACAACGCTTCCCAATATGTGTGTATGCTATGTAGAGATGTGCACTCGCGCAATCTTCCACTATGGCGGCCTCACAGCTGGCCCCTTCCTTCTCTCATCCCGTGTGCAAGATGTGCTCCGACACGAGTCAACTCGAGCGACTGCGAATCTGAGACGACTTGGCTCTTTTTTACACAAGCCGGCAACAACTCGCTCTTGTAGCATCGATTAGATTTATTGCGTCGAATATGAAATCTTATCGCTTGTACCGACTATTATTATATACACAACAGGCCGCTTTTAAAAAAGGTGTTTAAGTTATAAACCTTCCTCTATATTTGTCTGAGCATTAGCCGTTAAGCCTCGGGCGAAGATAACAAAAAAAAGTGTATGAATGTAACCAGAGGCGAGAAAAAAAAACTGCCTCTGAGATACACTGCACGAGAGCCCCGGTGCAGATAAGACCTGGACAATTGAATCTTAAAAACGGCCGAAAAATTTACAAATGTCGCTGTACGGTGGCAGAGGCTCACACAGAGAAAGAGAGAGAGAGAGAGAGAGAGAAGGCAAAGAGAGAGAGGGTGAATTAATAATTCAAACAAAAGGCTTGAGCGCCGCGCGAAGGCCACCCAAGCCGCGACGCGCATTCCAGACGCATAACTCCGGCTCATCCTCGGCGCAATGAGCGCGAGCAAAAAAGCGCGAGAAGCTGGCAGCATCTTTCCCTTTGTCCCCCTCCAACTCTCTTTCACTCCCTCTCCCTCTCTTTCTCTCTCTCTCTCTCTCTCTCTCTTTCTCTCTTTTGCTTTCCCGCTCTCTTCTCGTATTATTAGACGCACCTCGACGCGCGTACAGACGGTTTTGCTGGCTCTCGCGAGAGGGATAAGCGCCTCGCGAAAAAACCTACGAGAACTAAATCTGGCGACGACTGAAACAGCTGTTCTCTCTCTCTCTCTCTCTCTCTCTCTCTCTCTTACCCTCTGTGAAATATAATGAATTTATACCCGGTGCGTAAACACAAGCCTGTGCGTCGCCTCGTTTCGACTTTACAATATTCATAGTTATAATACTCTCTCTAAATTTGAATAAGTGAAAACCCCTCCACATTTTATAATGTGAATATACACTTATTTTTCTGTGACATTTAATTCCTTTCACTGAAAAGTTTAGTGAAGCCATTTGAACTTCAATAAATAGTAAGTGAATATTCACATCTTAAAAAGATATGGAGGAGTTTACACTTATCCAAATTTAGAGAGTACGATTGAGAAAAGTTTATAATTCTATCATTTAATCAATTTGGTATGTATTAACGGACAAAAAATTTTCGTAAAAATAAATTTATTACAGTAAAAATTTATATGAAATAATAAAGTTCTTCTAACAAGGGATTCTATCATCAGTGAGTATTAAAGAGCAAAATCCAAGGTATATTACTAAATAAAAACTCTAAAATTCTATAACGTATAGATTGAAAGGAATTTGAAACGAAATGAATTATATACTTATCCATCCATGTAAAAGATTCATATGTTTAATGTACACAAAGATTTTACAATTTAATAACTGATATCAAATCAAAGATCAATATCAATGGTCTTCTACAGATAAACTGAGAGAAGGATTTATTAATAATTCAAATATTTATTCTTCATTTATGAAATGCTGGATTTTTTAATAATGAAAAAAATATCAAAAATATATAAACAATTCACTTAGTAAAGGCATAAAATAGAAAATTTTTTACGTTACTGGTGTATTACTTTTATTAAAAAGATCTGGCTGTGATGGAATTTTATTAATAATAATTACATTAAGAAAATATATTCGAAAATGTAACTGTTCACTGTATTCTTGATTCAAATACGTAAAAGAAGACTGAGTAAAGGAGACTACAGAAAGATCGAAAACTAGAATAACTTAATGAATTAAAAACTTATTATGAAGCAATTACTGGAATACGTACTCCATCGGCAACTGGAATTATCAAAGCTTTGCCAAGCTATTTAGAGAGAAATCCACTGCGCGTAAAGCAGAAATTTGCACAATTTCAGTTAACCAAACAAATAAAACTGCTTATAATAATCTGATTACTTGGCGAGACCGAAGCGGTGCGCTTTTTTCATAATACCGAATGGAGAAAACAAAATTAATTTGCTCACGAGTTGATTTGATTAGCACGCGGTAATGCAAATATTTCCGCAGAAAGAAGGGAAAATAAACAGAGAAGCGAAATATGTGTGCGCGCACTCGATAAAAGAAGAGGAAAAAAGCGCGAGAGAATGCGAAATAAGAGAAGATAGATAGAGAGAGAGAGAGAAAAGCGAAAGCTCTTGGGCTGCGCGTGACACTGCGCAGAAAGACCTGCTGGTCGTCTCGCGTCTGCACGAGTATATACGTATGAATCTATATATCTGAGAGAACGAGCAGAGAGAATCAAGGAGACGGAACATTTTTTATACGACTCGCTATAAAAGGCTTTGATGGCACTGTGTATTCCCTAACAAACAATACACTCGCGCCGCCACCACCGCGTCGCGCGTCTTATCGGAGGCTCGTCGAGTCGGGCCGCGCATCAAATATTCTCCTCGCTCTCGTATTGCTCGATAAAAGTGCCGCGATAAGCCGATGATGATCGAGAAACGAGCTTCGCGCTCGGCTTAGACTGTGTGTATATGCGTATATATACTTGCTCCCTCTCTGCGGTGCGATATGAATTTCGCGAGGATAATGCGACCGCGAGCTGCGCGGCAGAGCATTTTTTTGCAGTGACGAGCTGCGCCGAGTGTATATAATATTGTAACTCGCAGTTAATCGTTTCCTTCGCTATTGCGCCACTTTACTATCTTCTATTTTTAGTTTTACCTGGTGATGCGGACAATTTATAGACGTGGAGAATGCTTTAGTTTAATTCAACACATTAGAGCGAAAAATATTTTTCCCGGAACAATTAATGCGCGGTGACTCATATATACTCATGCGTATATATATACTTATACGTCACATTCGTTCCTGCATTATATAATGCGTATACTACGCTATAAAACTTTTCTTGGTCAGTGCATCATAAAATAAATATCTATACTATGAACATGTAAAGCTTCAACATTCCTGCCATCATTCATCAACTAGAAAACTCGTCATCAATATCAGTATATGTGTGAACTGGGCCACATGCAACATTGACGAAGTTAGCTTTGCATTTAAAACGATCCATTTGGCGCTGTATTCCCAAAAGTGAAAGTATTATTTCCCCAAAGTCGGCAACCGCGCATTGGAAATCCGGAACGCGCGCACGGGACTTGAGCTGGAAGGCACGGAAAAAAGAAGTGGCTTATAATACAGGGACCCGCATGTAATCCGACATCGACGTATGCACTGGGAATATTTTCCCGCTGCTGCTGCACTCGAAAAGTTGGAAAAGACATCGCATCGCGGAGAGCGGAATGAATACACGTCGTAAAAACGCACGCCTACACTGCACGTGCATCACATCGCGAATCAGCTTGGGCTCTCTATACATATATTAGAGGAGCTGCTGCTGTAGTGGTAGTACATCTCTCCCTCGCACGCTCTCTCTCTCTCTCTCTCTCTCTCTCTCTCTCTCGAGGAAATTACGTCAGTGCAGCGGGACGGTGTCTCTCTATAGGAGCGGCTGCAGCCAACACAAAGACGTTCTCACGGCCATGACGAACCCGCCGCGCGGCGGCCCGCTTCCAGCGATAAAGCAATATAATTAGAATAGCAATTGTCGTTTGTGCGCGCGATCCTGGAATTGCTCTACAGGCGTCGCGTCTACATGCAGGGAGCACAGAATCGCGAATACGCTTCGATTTAAATGTCAAGTTTTCTTTCCCCCCTGATTTCGCGCGAGCGCCCGCCTGCACTTTCACCTACATTATGTAGTCCACAATTTTAAATGGGAATCGTTGAATCGAAGCCTGATGCTGCAGCAGCTCGACTGCGAGCCATGGAACGTGCATGGAGCGAGCAGCAATGACAGAAAGAGAGACGGCGGCTGCACACGCGGAGAGACACGGCAAGTCAAACGATCATAAATATGAAATGCGAGGAGGCGCGTTTCCCATAAAGGAAAATGTATATTAAATCGACTGGACGAACGCTATGCGGCAATTCCAATATATCGGAAAAGTAATGGGTAAATTACATAAAGAAACGTTTCTCTACATGTTTTCGCTTGGCTAAAACTGCGTCGTACAAAGCGGCCTGCAGTCTCTCTCGCATAAAATTCCTACGCTTATATTCGCATGTTTTTAGCCGCGCAGCAGCAGCCGTTGTTCGCTCGGCATCGGCGCCGTGGCCGGCGCTGCTGTATACGTACACCCTCGCGCGCAATAATAGCAATAATAATGAACGAGAGTCTGCGCTATTGCGGGAACGCGCGCGAAAACGCGGGACTGAAATGGGAGAAGAAGAAAAAAAAAACACATCTGTATGCGAAGGGAACGAACGCCCTCGCGTCATTAATTTGGAATAACCGTACACGGCGCGGCGCGACGCACTTTTTCGTTATTCACCCTTTCGCAATAGTGCGTCGCACAGTGCAGTGTAATGTCGTTATTTGGAAGCGGAAGCGAGGGAAAATAAGACAGCTGAAGAGCGTTTGCTTTTCGTCGCTGATAAGGGAATATTATCGATGCGCGATGAAAAGCTCTTGCGCGATAAAGTATCCATTATTTCGCAAGTGTTGTCGAACGCAGATTGTTTCATTTTTCAATCGCTCACGTAATATATTTATAATATAATCAGTATGCAAAACTTGGTATAAATTAAGTAAAGGAGAGAAGGAAAGTTGAAACTCGTGCACACGGGCGCGGTAATTAAACTTTGTATAAATAATGCTTTGAAAATCCCTCGCGCAGCACATAACACACATAATGGCACGTGTAAATTCTAATAGCAACATTTCCAATACAGCGAAACCAAGGGGTGAGCGAGGGGGAGACTCGGAGAGCTCGTCGACCGTCCGTTTTCTATAATTCACTTTTATATATATATATATAGGCGCGCGAGTCGCGAGCGAACCGAGAGCAGCGGGGCTAAGCTCGTTAGTCGGCGAAATAACACCCGCGTGCGCTAGCGGCCGTGCAACGAGTGCATAACGAGAAATAACGTCGATGGCGGAGGCGGCAGCGACGGCGGCGAGTCTCTCTCTCTCTCTTTCTCTCTCTCTCACTCACTCACTGGCTGTAGAACGAGACAGGTCGTACCATCGCCGCCCCGTGCGCGCGCGCGCGATATTTATACCGGGAGACGAAAAGGGACGACAGACCGACCGACGTCGTTGCCAGGCACGAAAATTCAAACCGAGCACGAAATCGAATTTCCGCACCCTGTTGCGAATATCAATTTCTCTCTTGGCCGCTGCAGCTTTCTTTCCCTCTCCAGCTCCCTTGTTTATCCTTCTTTGGGGGAACACCGTGCACTATGCGTCTTGATACTTCTTTGCAGGTATTATATGCAGGTAATGCGCGTTTTCATTTCATTTCAAAAATCATTTCGCGATTGCGGGCGCCCGAGTTCTTCAAAGGCAGCTTTACTTATAATATATAAAGCTGATTCCGGTATATTTATACCGTCTAATGATGTAAGCGCGGCCGCCCGTGTTGTTTACGCTCGGAAGATGACGCCGCTGACCCATTTTACCGCGTAGAGGGAGAGAAAAGGAAAAGTTGTGCCTATTACCGCTAAAGGAAGTCGTTGATAATTCTACTTTTTCCTCCCATAAATAAGCCGATGGGAAGAAGTCGCGCGCATAATTTTTATGCCGTCCAGGCAGATATTTCGCTCGATCTACTACCTCCTCCTTCCAAGAATTTACATTGTAATTGGTCGTAAAAACAGATCATTACGTTTCACCATTATCTTGTTGAATAATTGTACGCTCACGGTTCATCAGTCATAAACCGCGAATATCATCGCAGAAAACATGGAATATGCCATGTAGTCAAATAACAAATTGCTATTCGCTTAGCCGCTATTCCACTCGAACAATATTGATCATTCTCAATTAACAAACCCAAATCTAGTCGCGCCGAAACTCTGTTGTGCGTTGTCAACTAACGCAAGACAAACATATAACAACGCGGTCTGTAAATCTATCGATAATTATCATTTCATTTTTTGTAAATGGAACCATATCAGCACCATCATAACATGTATTTCAATAACCATTTGGCGACGGATGCACGATTTGAAATTAAAAATTTCCATTTCATCATTTGTATTTGTGCGGATTCTCAACACTTGCTTCGTCGTCTATATGTATAATTCATTAAACGAGAATGAATGTATTTTTACGAAATAGAGAATCGTATTACATCATTATTCAAATAGCTCTTGCGCAACAAATTTTGATCTGCTTATTTTATGTTGCGGTCTCACCTAATTCTTTTTATCGTTCTGATCACTAGGCATTTAAATTTGGAGCCTCAATTACGATGTTTCTATTTCCAACGATTCTATCTCTCTATACAGATCCATTTTAACAACGAAATATGTTGTCTAACATAATGTCATAATAATAGCTTACTATTGAATAAACTAGAAAATTCTTTTCGAATATTGTATTAAGTAAAAAACCAGCATTCATATTCTGAACGCGAACCATCAATTTTGGGGTAGATAATCGATAAAAAGCTATGTATAATAGCCTTTCATCCATTGTCATACAATAATGCAGTGTTCGATATGCCATATATAAAAAATGCAAAATCGAGAATATATATAGCCTTCTCGATTTGGACGCAAATGTCCACTTTCCGCAATTCCAATCCAATATGAAATCCCAGCGAAACTTGCTTTCTCTCTCTCTCTCCTATTCGCCAGAGCGCGCGCCTACGAGCGCAGACACACAGAGACAAAGCAATGCGCTCGTGGATCGGAGGCGCGGCTCCAGCTGCATTGGACGCCGCGTTTACGTCGCTCGTTCATGCATTTAATGAATTCATTCATTCATTCATGCGCTCTCTTCCATTCTAGTTTATTGTCGAGCAATGGGTTTCACGGATCGTCTGCGCTATCCACTCTCTGTTTTGCCTTGGCGCGATAGAAGCATGGCATATATACATATACAGAGCTCCAGACCAGCAGCAGCAGCAGCAGCAGCGGCTCCGCGGGTTTTTTGCCGGGACCTGTACAGCAGCAGAGCCACACCAGAGAGAAACTCGAGCAGCGCAGAGACGTTTCCCGAGATGAGAAGTGAGCAGCGGCAGCGTCATTGTGTCACCTTCGCGCGATTCTTTAATGGAAGACAGAGAGCGAGAGGATGAGAGAGTCTCGCGCGCGCACGCTTACTTTCATTTTTGAGGTCAAGGAGAAAGTATACCGCGCCATTGCCTCTTCCGACATCTAATCACTTACGGTCTATAAATAGACTTTGCCACTTTGCCACTCGGCGAGATACGCGCGGCGGGCTGAGAAACTTGGCGCTGCTGCTGCTGCGACGCCGCGGTGATTTTAGCCGACTAAAATTATTTCGCGCTTTGCCCGGTGTGAAGGGGCGACAGTGTGCAGCGAGGGATATTTATTCCCTTGCCGATTAGATACGAGAAACGTATGCTGTGCAGCTCCCACTACCGATCCGTGCTTTAATGTGCACCGGCCGACGCAACGTTGATAATGATGCAGTTTCAAAATTAATCTCACGCGTTCTACCAACGGACATCTGGCAAATTATTGAAACAATCAGTGATAGCGCTAATTTTCAGTGCCTCGATCAGCGAAAACGTTTTAAAGAAGCTTCGATCGACACGTCGTAAAGTGAATCTATATATATATGTATGCATGTATGCAGAGCAGAGAAGCACTGTACCTAATTCTCCACTGGCTCCATAATTCAACTCGCACTTATTATCCAAGATCACAATCGCAGGTAGAGAGGCAAGCAGTACTTGGCAATACAACAAAAGGGGAGGCCCATAAATAATCCTCGCTACGCATACGTTCGCGCTAAATGGCCAATGATACGACAGCGGAGTGTTCCGAATATAATTTACAGGGATAAATAAGCTGCGTGGCGCTCGATAGATGACACAGAGAGAGAGAGAGAGAAAGAGACAAACAGAGAGATGAGAGCAATGAATAGGAGAGAATTACAGAATCGGGAGACCCGCGGATACATTTCCAAGGCTATCATTAACCGCGATCAAACAAGTTCAGCAAATAGTCATATTCGCCGGATCCTGCGGACTCGGAACAATGCGTTATCGTCGCCAAGGCCGTTCAAACCGTTTTATCACGCCGCTCAGCTATTGCTCATCTTCTCTCCATCTCTACAACACACACACGCATACACCCATAAGCTTGTAACTCGTTTCTTCGCTATAGCAGCCGACGCGTAATCTTGTTGTCGCGCTTGATACTGGTCTATAATAGTTTATCCCGCAACCTCATCCCATATGCTCTTCCTCAGTTTTGCTCCCTTTTCTGATACGCACATGTGATCGCAGTGCAACAGTACAAGCCCCGCGGACTCCAGGCGTGTACTACCAAGATCCACTGACCCCAGCAATGCGTTAGTCAATGCGTTCGTCGACCTATATTTCCCGTCACGTATGCCATGACTTGACCTCGTGTATGGCGGGTGTACAGTACTACCGAGTAGCGATTAAATCCGAACATGAGACCGTAAGTCGCGAGTTTGTACCGCGAAAAAGTTCTATATGTTATCTTTACTCCTATAAAATCAAAGAGCTTGACGAGACGGATAACTTTTTTCGTACGTTTTATATACTTTTTGCAATACTATAAAATTAGGATCATGGGTCTACGAGTTTTTTTGATAATAATTATTATCCACCTATCTATCTGACACTAGATTTACTGGGATATAATGATAATCGATTTCAAGCGCGAATCATCGTCAAATTCCGAGAATTATTCGAGAGTATAAATTAGTTGGCAATTTATGCAGCGCACAAAGGAAAGAGAGCCCCTTCAAATATCACACGCATACCATAAAACACTCAAAATCCGAAAATACTCGGTGGGTTCTGTGTATGTAGCGCAACTGTCAACGAGAAAATGTCGTAGACGCGGGCGATTTCATTTGCAGGTACCTGCAGGCCGGAATGAAAACAAAGCACAAAAAAGACACACACACTCGGAGTGCAACGTGCAGTGCGCCCAGAGAGAGAGAGAGAGCAAGAGAGAGAGAGAGAGAGAGAACGCGCGTCGAGGCGCGCATCGCACGCTCGAGTGGCCTTCAATTTGCCAATATATATGAGACGGTTCCCCTTTGATCAATATAATGACGCGATCGCGGGAGAACGTTTCGCTCGCTGCGGCCAATCGCTCCCGGGCTCTTCGCATGTACGAACGTGATTCTCCACGAGTAGTGCCTCTCCCCATAACGCGCGCCAGACAGAGGAAACGAGAGAGAGATGGATAGATAGATATAGATAGAGCAAGCGAGAGAGAGAGAGCAAAACAGCAGCGGCAGCACTGCACTTGGTGCACACGCGGCAGCTGCACACGTACACACGCACACACACACACACACATTTATATAAATATATATATATATAGAAAGCGCGCATAGCCGTAACGCGTTATACACGCGAAGGTACATACCGAGTCGAGTATACGTAAGAGCTATTAACAGTTATCTGGTCTGGACGAGTATACGGGGGGGGCGAAGGCAGTTACGCGCAGGGGTGCAGTACACACGTAAGGGGGGGAGAAGGAAAGAGGCGGAGGGCGAGGAGCCAGGCAGCCTGCAGAGTCGTATCTCGGGGCTGGCTGCGCGCTCGCGCGCTGCGAAACTATGCCGCGGCAGCTCGAAACGTGCAATTTCCTTCGACCCTGCCAGAAATCGGCTGCAACGAGCTCTAGCCGAGCGAACTTCCAACTCCCAGCGCAGCAGCTCCCTATGCAATGTACATGTGCGCGCTAACCGTTGCGCCCACACACAGACATACACACATCCGCACTCCCACACGTGCAGCGCGTATCTGCGGCCTTCCTTCCCGCTCTCGCGCTCTCGGGACGGAACGGAACGGAACGTGCAAAGTACCGGGAGCACCAAACGTCTTTTCGACGCGCGGAACAAGCAAACTGAATAAGGGAGAGCTTTCCCACTCTCTCTATCTCTCTCGCACGCCCTGCCTGCTGCCTGCCACTCCTTCTCTCTCTCTCTATATATATATATATACCACTATAACAGACAGAGATACGCGCGTCCTATTTTCCGCAGGCGAATTTTACAGCTCCGAGAGAGATAGAGAGAGAGAGACGGTGGATATAATATACGACTTTTTCTTCCCAACTACTTTTTCCGTATTTGTTGAAGGAGCGCGTGTGCCCGGCTATATATATATATACATATTAGGTTTCGAGATCGATAGAGATTTTTGCCCAAGCCTGGGAATATGTGGGGGAGGGGTTAACTTCGGCTCAATTAAGCCGATAAATATCGCGTCGAGAGGGTGTGCCGCCGGCCGAGCTGCCGCCACCGCCGCCGACGCCTTTTTTTCTGGGTTAGAAGCGGAATTTCGAAATTGGCTTTTCGAGGGGGTTTCGAGAGCCCGAGCTTTCATTATGCACCAATCGTACACATTCAAACCGCGCATATGTACATGTACATTTGACGTCAACTTTCTCTACATTGGGCTTTACTCTGCTATACTCATATGCAGCGAAAAATGACGGCACCATCAATTTTGGATATAATCAGTTAATGGAGCGAATGAACGATCAATCGACCCTATTATTCTTTATGGTCTGCCTCGTATAATAGATATATATATATATATAGATAGACGCATGAGTTACACGAGTTAATTAAGATTACCGTTGCGCCTTGACGGATCGTATAAGTTATTTTTAGCGTGTGACGCGCGCAAAAAAAAAAAAACGATATACCCACACTCCCCGTCCATCAACGTGACAAATCGCAGAAATAACGTTTTGCAAATAATTCTTGACTGCAGCGATTTCAGGCTACTCGGATAAATAAGAGAGGCTGAAAGAGGCCTTTGAAGTTTAAAAAATATTAGCACGCTTTGAAGGTTTGAATGACGAGCAATCGCGGCTTCCATTGTGCCGCGCGAGCTCAGCAGCAGCAGCAGCAGAGAAAGTGAGCTGCGAGACAAAAAGCTCGATGCCGCTATAGCCAGCACCGCGCACAGAGGCTGTATTCTGGAAAAATGAAAAACAGTTGACGTACAGTACGGGTCGACTCGTTCGGCTTCCACCGAGATGAAATTCGCGTGTCGAACACGCGGCTCAAGAGCCTTCGACGAATGTGTATAGCCGAGCGCGATACAGAGTCTCGGTATAACCGCGTTGGCAGTTACTCTCTGCGCACAGTGTCACGCGAGAGAGGGAGAGAGAAGTCGAAAACGAGAAAGAAGAGGAAGCGGAAAAGGCCCTCTCTGCTTGCAGCCGAGCTGCGGTGCGCTGCCCGACAAAGGTGAGCCGTGGATTAACGTTGACTTATTGCGCGCGCGAGCGGGTTCGCGAGAAATATTTGTAGGTTATGTGTCGTCGTCGCCGTCGTCGCCGCCGCTTCGTTGTAGTAGTAGTCGCTGGCGGGTCAACGCCATCGCGAGCTGCCCAGCGGGAAAAAGACCCAGCAGCGAGCTAAGCGCTACGGGAGGAGAAGTAATGCTGCGGATAAACATTTATATAAAGGCTCCGCCAGGCTTTGCGATATAACCCACGAATGTATGTATATCGGCAAGCGCTTCGAGACTGTATACTCTTTGATCCCCGGAAAGGGATCAAATGCTGAATTGTTCGTTCCCTTCGGAATATCGAAGTAAAGCCACTTAACAATTGGTTGATTGTGACACACATGTCGCGAAAGAGAGGTGGCTATAGGTGTAAAAATCTCGCTGCACATTCACTTCGTTAATGACAAAATGAAAGACAGGCTAAAAGGTGACGGCACGACTGCGCGAGGGGCACACTGCGCTTCACCACGAGAAAGTTAAAGAGTCACCGCGGTATATACTCTTAATTAACGTTGCGTCCCATAAATTGCCGAGCGCGAGATGGACTTCCTCGATATATACACGCATTCAGAATCGAGAAAGTAGGAAAAGCGAAGAGAAAACGAGCAAGACGCGCAATCCCTCTGACCCGTGTCACACTGCAGCGAAACGAGCTGAGAAAGACCGAGAGTTCGGGGAGTAGAGGGAGAGAGAGAGAGAGAGAGAGATGTGACGAGGAGGAGGAGGAGAAGGAGGAGGAGGAGGAAAACGGGCTGGAAGACTAAAATTAAAACGAGACAGGGCGGCGCAGCGGCAGAGCGACAGTCACCCACCCAGTCCGCCGCTAGTGCAAGACTTGGCGAAAGTGCTTTAGGCTTGGTGCTCGTTCATGCTCCAGTAAGCGCTCTGGCGACGGAAGAAGAGCTTGCGAGCGGCTCTCTCTCGAAGCAGCGGCGACGGCAGCCTGCAAGTTTGACAGTCTTCAGCGCGGCATCGTCATCAGGCAGCTTTCATCGCGCTGCACGTCGAGCTGCTTCTCCTCCTCTTCTTCTTGCGTGCCAGAGGGGAAGAGAGAGAGAGAGAGAGAGAGAGAGTATTATAGGCAAAGCGTGTGGCTCGCGAGCCGGACGCGTCGGCTTTATCGATATGGGCCAGACCGATCGATGCGACGCGCGATGCCACCGCCGTTGACTATATGTATATATGATGCTTCTCCTCCCGAGCTTATTCGAACCTTGACGAGCGGCTTTTATCTAACGGGCTTTCTAAATTTAGGCGAGGCTGCACTGTGCACGTAAGACTGTGCGCTTCGCCGAGCGAGGCGCCGTTGCGATTCGCGAGCCAACGACCAAGTGATCGAGTGTGAGGCGGACACGCGAGAGGCGACCGCTGCAGAGAGAACGCAGCTGGGCTAGCGTTCTCGGAGAATAGCCAGGGGCCACTGAAATATTCCACACATTTTACTGTGGATTATGTGTTTCATATATGATGGCTAATTCAATTTTATTCAACATCTGAATCGTCTTCCTTAAGCTAGTCCAATTAAGAATTATTTACCAAGTATATTTATCAAGGATCTTTTCCTGTAATAATTTTGCGTAAATATAACTTAAATATAAATACCAACTCCACTACTTACAGAGATGACAAAGGAGGAAGTTTGGTAAAGTCAGTTATTGATGATGCTGACTTTTGTCCAGCATGAATATTTTTCTTAATCTGTAGCTCATAAGAGTTAATGAAAAGCAGGAAAAATGTATAATTTAAGCTGGAGAAGCATGAGCAACTTGAAGCTGCACCAATAAAAAGCCCGTGATTTTTCATTTGAGATATTGGAGTGCATAGCTGCATGCTATAAGCAGTCAGTGGCCTCGAGCGTCAGCGGCGGCTGCGGCGACGGCGGCGCAATGTTCAACGACGTTTCACTCTTAATCTTTGCAGGCAACGGCGGCGGCGGCAGAGGCGACGGCAGCAACAGCACACAGGACTCGGCTCGAGTTAACCCTAATGCTCGTTTTACTTGACCAATGTGCAGTCGGCTTTGTGCCTTGCGCGCGACCCTTCCCCTTTCCCTCTCTCTCACTCTCTTTCTCTCTTGTCGCTCTGTCAATTCGAGGTAGGAGTGTAGCGGGCATGCATACACATGCACACATACGAGAGCAATCTGGCCGAGCTGCAGCTCTCATTCTTCGCTCTTTTTTTCCTCTCTCTCTCCGTATGGCGAAAGCCGGCCCTTCGAGACCTAGCGACTGCCCCCCTGACCGTTTCTTACACTGCACCGCTACACGCGTTCCCGTTCTCTCTCAGCTTCTCCCCTCATCCTCTCCCCCCCCCCCACACTCACTCACTCTCTCTCTCTCTCTCTTGCTCCTCACTCAATTTCTTGTGTTTTCATTCGTCGCCGTTCTTTCACAGATATATATGTAGTGCACATAATGCACCACGGGAAATAAAAAATTATTTCATACTAGGTGCACTACACGAATGAAAAGCAGTCTGGTTTTTGATATGCGGAGGTCAGAGGTGACGGTTAGGTATAATATATGATTTCAATGAGGGAAATTACTGTATTGAAGTCGTGCTACATTTTCATACTGTAAGGTAAAAGTATACCAATGGACACTTGAGCATATCGCGAGAACATGTCTAAAAATACTATTAGAATTAATGTTCCATTTAAAAGAAATTATCAATTTTAATTATAGGCTGGATGATTTAAATTAAACTTTGGAGGACCTAAATGCCGTACTTAATTCTCCTGGCATAAATATTTTATCGAGATAGACGTAATCGATTTAGCTTTTGTGCCTTTGATCAAAATATAAGGTAAAATTTCAGAGGTATCCCATTTGTGCAACCTGTTTAACACTGTTATAAGAAAAATATCATCCGTCGTCATTCAGAGTTTTCACTGCGATTTGTTTGCTGCAAAGCAGTCCAAGAGAATAAAAATGCTTTAAAGTGTGTAGCATAAAATTTAATCTACCTTGACGCTGAGATTTTGTATATACCTACACGCTTGAAGCGCAGACCATTTTTAAAATTACTTTTCTCGATAAAACAAAAAGAGGAAATTCAAATATTATGGTCTTGCATACAGTAATGATAATGTATAAATATGTATATAGTTTATCATTATGTTATCTCGTTTTCTTCTCACTGACGATTATGTTAATATTTTTAAATTACTTTTCTATATAAATGCTGTAATAGAATTGAATCTTTTTTTTACATAGCTGAAATACTGCAGTATATACTGTTTTATTATTCTATGTAAAACACACATTCATTTCGTGTGCAAAATCAAGATTCATTTTAAAATCAGTCGTACAATTATTTCGAAACGCCGCACAATGAAATCGCAATTGCTCTCGTGAGCTACCCCCCACGTAATTTTCCTCAAGCACCCACTTCTGTTTTTCCTGTTACACACGCACACACACACACACACACACACTTGGCATAAAATACTCTGGCACCAGTGCGGATGGCGTGACTGCCCCTTATACATCGAGCCTGTAGAAACAACTATAACACACTCCAACTCTCCTTTTCTCATTCTCAATATTCGCTCCAGTTGCGCACCTCGTCTCCGTTGGCTTTCTGGCTTCTTCGAGAGAAATGGCTAGGCGTGGAGCGCATGAAAACGAAACGAAGCGAGCAGAGAAAAAAAAAGAGAGAGAGAGAGAGAGAGAAGAGTGCAGAGCTCAGGTTAGATGCTCGGCCGTCGTCGGCTGCAGGGACTGACGAGTGCACGACTCGCTTGCCCGCTCGCACACGGCTCTAACGTCGAGCTATCGATCCGCAACCAGTAACCAACCACGCCGATGAATATCTGCGCAAGCGAGAGAGAGGGAGAGAGAGCGTGAGTCACGACCACGACGTTTGTCGAGTGAGCGAAAGAGAGTGAGAAAGAGAGAGAAAAGTGGTTTATGGTTGGGCGCCATTGAGCTAAGTAGACCGGCAGAACGGCGCCGCGCGAAAGAAATGGGCGCGAGAGGCGCGGACGTTATACTGCCGTCGCTCTCTCCCCATCCTATTATTTACGTAGGTGTATTGTCCTTTTTTCCCTCGGCTTTATTACCGGCCAGTGCTATATATACACGTCGCACACGCGCTGCTCGGACTGGCCGATTCCAAACGGGCTGCGGCTGCGGCTGCGGCCTTCCTCGCCGATCGTATCTTCAGTGCGAGAGGCCGAGAGCGAACCGACACCGAGCCCTCGAATCGAATGCTAATGCATAGCAGCAGCTGGCCGCAAGCGCGTCTATAACTGCTCGATGCTGCTGGATATATTTTAGACCGAATCGGCTGTGGGAGCCTCGCTAAATCAGGTGATCGCTTGGTAACGAGGTCGAATAAATCCGAGAGGGCATCGTATAGGAATCAGTTGCCTTAGCTTTCGATTGAGCTGTCGCGGATAAATTCTGTTCTTATTTTCATATTGCAGACCAGTGAGAACGAAGTATCGTAATTCGTTATGTCAGCTGTAAACAAACGAGGAGTAGCAGAGCGGGGCTGGGAATGAATGCGGCATCGGAAGTGACGCGAAGGCAAGGAAAGCTCGCGGCGATAAGCGCGCTTTTTCCTCGCTCGCACAAGAAAAGTAAACGACCCTAATTCAAACGAAGCTTTACGCGATTCTCAGAAGTAAAAGCGGGACATGCTCTGCATCGCTACTGCGAGTTTGCTTTTTCGTTCCGCACGAAGAATCGGGATCGCGAGCCGCCCCGAGCGAGAGAGAAAAGAGGGATTCGCGCGGCAAGTTCTTTTCCGTATATATTTCGTTTGCCGCCTGCGCGACACTGCTACCGGACCTTTATCTTTTTGATTGAGGGCCCACCTTCTTCCTCCCCCTCCTCTTTTTTTCCTTTCCGCCCAACCTCTGGCCGCCGCCGCCGTCGCTGTTTTGCCCTCGAAAATAGCATTAGCGACGAGCGCATGGGAAAAGCAAAGAGAAGTAAAGAGGGAGGGAGCAAGACGGGGAGAGACAGGCTCACTCGACGCGCCCGCAAAGCTCTTCGCGCTCTCTTTCTCTCCTCCCTCCCTTCCTTTTCTCTTTTATACTCGACGAGCACAGCAGCCAAGTCAAAGCTTTCGGCTTCGCCTTTGGCTCGTGCGCTACTGCTGCTGCTGCTGCTGCTGTTTTCCCGGCTGTATATCTTCCGGCTTGAAGTCAAAAATTCTCCGAGTTCGTGTCTTAGCTTTTTCGAACTTTCGTTTTTGGCCAGAGATTTAGAGGAAGGAAAGGATGAAGGCGGCTATACTATCTCGCCGTGTAGGTGTTGTATAAGGAATCTGCTAATACTCGTTGCGTATTTTCGACTGAAATTTATTTCATAAGCCAAAAGCGTGCAGTTTACGGATAGAAATTTTTATTTTCAAAATTTTAAGATAAATACTTTGTACGAAAAAACTGACTTAAATGCTCTCTACAAAAAAACTATTCCACTTTCAGATAAGCTTGTGAATTTAAAAAATTAATTTCAATTCATTCGGAGGTCTTTAATTAAATTTGTGTTATTAGTACAGTTCAGTTCTATCGCACGTGCTTCCTTCACAGTTGAAAGAATTATTGCTTCCTTGTTTTCTTTTTCGTACATTAAAACAACTAAGTTTTGAGAACAGCTGACTATAATTAGAACAGCTGCATGATATAACACGTCCTAATGTCTAAAAGTAAACAATTTTATTTCGAACAGCAGCTCCAATAAAAGTTACGAGGAAATAATAGTTTCTCTAGACACGCGTAATTGAATTCTCCATCAAAAATTCGTGCAGATAAAATAAAAGGCATAATATCGCAATTTGTGTATTACGGTGCCGAGGCGCTGCGAGAGCTCTAACGGGTTCCCGACCAAAGTTCTTAATTTATTATACGCGTGGGGAATACCCAGCGTATTTTTTTCCTCTCGGTGCATAAAAACTCTGACTCTGACTCTTCTCTCTCTCTGTCTCTCTCTTTCTCTCTCGCATCTCGTTTAATCCCTTCTCTCGCCATGACCGAGAAGACTTTCTACTTCGAGACGCGACGCGAAAATGCATGCGGACAAGCATGAGAGATAAAAAGAAATTTTAAAAGGGAGAGAAGGAGAGATAGAGAGAGAAGGGAAAAGAAGAGAAGAGAACGAAGCCAAGTCGAGTCGTTGGCGAGGCGGGTAACGCGTTATCGATTAGCGGGAGCCTGACAACAAGCTTCCCGGAATCGAAGTTACGATCGTTCGTAAATCGTAAATCAGCAGTGTGTATAAGGCGAACTTTCAGAAACTCTGCGTCACGGCCAATCCAGTTTCGAGTGAGTGAGAGAGAGAGAGAGAGAGAGAGAGAGAGAATCGAGTCCGCGCCCCCCAGAAATCGACCTTTTCCCCTTCACGTCCGGTGCGTGCGCGTATACATATACACCATACCAGCCGACAACTCCCATCATCCTTCCCTTTCTCTCATTCGCTTCGCGCAGTTATCTGGCGTCTCGCGCCCTCTCGCTCTTCTTCCTTCCTTTCCGACCACGTCGTTGAGCGCTGCTTACTTTATTATACCACTCGGCTGTCCTATACGCGCGTATAATAAGTCCCTTCTCCGTGTAGCGCGTGCGGACGAGACTTCGTCGGCGATGTGTGTGCGAGCATTTTTTCTCTCGCCGCTGCTGCTTTTATCGCGATATCGCGGCCGAGCGAATGATTCATCGGATTGCGTCATTCGCTGGCTATATAGCTCGCCGAAATAAATGGGCGATCGTGTACACGTACGCGCATGTGTGTGTGTGGGTGTTGTATGCGTATATGTACTCGGAACTCGGAACGAGGAGCGCGCGCACATTTTCGAAAGCTTTTCGAAATCACTTTGCTTAATTGCCCGCACCGCCGTGGCGCGCCAGCATCTCTCTCTCTCCTCCCCCTTGGCGGGAGCAGCGGCGGCAGCATCATTTTTTGTTCGAGGAAGAGCGCACCCGTAGTGCGAGCGTGCAAATTAGAATTTATTTCGCGCCTATAAGTATGTAACGAGATATACCGCCTGGTACTCGCGGCCCCCGCCGCATTGCACTGCGACGGAGCTGCTTGCGCCGCGCTACTGCCGATGCGGGGGAAGTGCGTAATTTTTTTGCGCTTAATGTTACTTGCGAGAACGGAGTTTCAAATGGCATTCGGGATTCGAGTGTGCCGTACAACATGTACGCGCGAGCAGCTACTTTATTTGGCGTTTTTAATTAAATTTCCAACGCGCAGTGCAGTGTCAACTGGGCCCTTCATCAAAGTTATTAATAAATTTTCAAGAACCAGTTAAGATGAAAAATACGATAACTCAATTATTTTCAGTAGATTCTTATTATTTTGAGATAATTTACTCATTTTTTTCCAGTTCTTCCCGTGTAGAAGAACATATAGGTAATTGGTAGGAAGGGGTAAATCATGGATAAAGCAGATTAGGTTTCAGTCAAATTTCCTACCACCTCAAAGCACTTTCTTATGGAAAATGTAGAAATTTCACAGGGAAGAGGAAAAACTCAGGGAATTCTGACCTGAACCACATGAGATTTTTTATTAAAATTCTATTCGGGTTACATAATAAGAGAATAGAGATCGATAGTACTTAATATTGGATTAAAATAGATGACCAATATAATAATAATCTTTGTTTTTAACGCATGTACGATTAATATTTTTAGTTACTACGTGACAAGTGAAAAAAAGGTAAAAAAAATGAAATTGGAAGAATGAATTTTTCAATAATGCAGTTGCAAAACATGATGCAACAAAAATACGTTGTATCGCACGAACAGTGTAACACGCTGCAACTAATAATGCAATCTGGTGTTTTTGTTTCCTTATATACATTGAATAACTTTGTAATGAGCTATTTAGACGCGCTAATTCCTTGAAAACTCGTTACTTAACACAGTTTTCCTGCAGTAGAAGAAATTAAAGAAGCTCCAATCGCTACAGTCGCATCAATGAATAAAAAGAAGTAACTTTTCAGCTGGGCGCGTGGCCATCCTCTTTTATCTCGATGAGCGAATCTCAATTTTTCAATTAAAAAATCGAAAGCAGCAGCAGCAACAGCAACAGCGAAGGAGTTGGGACGAGGCGAATGAAGCGATGCCTGCAGTACGACGGGGAAGCTGCTCTCGTGGCTCGGAGCATCGAGGAATTTCGTAGCCTCGAGCGCAGTGCTGCTGCTGCTACTGCTGTTGCCGCCGCCTCCGTCCTTCATGTTTCCGCTGGATTTGTAACGCGTTCCCGTGGCGGCACTAATTGCTTCTCACCATTTAAACTCCTGAGGCTACTAAGCGAGACCAGAGGTTACGCCGCCTACGCGCAGCAGCAGCGATAGAGGAGAGAGAGAGAGACAGAGAAAACTCGCCCGAAGACTATGGAGTGTACCGCGCGCCACGTAGTCGAGTGTCATTCTTCCAAGTGCTCGTTTTAAAGCTCAAATTCACGCTCGCGCAGTTTTGACGCACCGTCACGTGCTTCAGGCATACTTTTTTTTCCTTCACTGCGTCATCGGTAAATATGTATACTTTAATTTACTAGAGAGAAAGAGAGAAAGAGAGGAAGGGGAAAGGTTGCATAAGTCGGTGTGACCATTTTTCCAGTACAATAGCGCGTTTTATTGCCTGCGGTTTATTCGGGTTTAGCTGCGCGAATCGTCCTAGATTGTATTTCTAAATAGCGCGTCCAGAGAGAGCCTCGGACTATTGTTGAGCTCGCGCCGGAGGATGAGCATCGCCAGTAGAGAAAGATGTTAATTGATCGTGGCATAAAAGTTTTCATTACGTGATTTGCAATTTAATGGCTGAAATATCACAGTGCCGCGACAGCTCGTAACGACTTTGAGATCATTCGAATGGTCTCGAGGGCAGAGTATATACACTGCCGTCCTCTTCCGAGAAAACAAAGCCACAAAAATGATGTCACCCGCGCATTCGAGGCGATGCAGCCGCACAATAAAAGAGTCTCGCGCCGTTGGCCCGATGCGATTTCCCTCAAGTTGGCTAAAAATAGCTCGTCGCGATATTTTATCTCCGCGCGTTATCTCGTTGTCTGCGCGGCTATAATCTGCAAAATTCTCGGTGTACCGGACGTGTACGAGAGTGCGCAAGGAGCGTCGAGTTTCACGCGAACAGACTAAAGCCGCGATTAAAAAGAAAACGGAATGAAGCTCAGGATGCATCGCACTTATCCCAGTATTATAATATCGCTTTGGCGAGTCTCTATAAGCAGAGGAAAAGCCCACCGCATTCGCACGTTAATCGCGAGTACAGTAGAGGTACGGCGTACGTCTTGGAACGC
Organism: Megastigmus dorsalis; assembly: GCA_900490025.1. NCBI lineage: Eukaryota > Metazoa > Arthropoda > Insecta > Hymenoptera > Megastigmidae > Megastigmus > Megastigmus dorsalis. The sequence goes on from UELU01121815.1 coordinate 80,140, forward strand.
GCGAGGCTCTCTCGGGCGCGTCCGAGTCTCTCTCTCTCTCTCTCGGCAGCGGCGGCGGCATCGTTACGCTGGGGAGTTACGTAAGTCTAGTGAAGTCATCCGGCTTCTTCTTCGCGAGCCAACACACACACACACACGCACGCACACGTATATATACATACACGTACGAGTGAGCGAGTGCAATATTTTTCTCCTCGGGCCTCCTCCTCTCCATTTCGCTCTCGTTAACACGCGCGTAAGCGTGTATGACTCTTTTGCGACGACGCGACGACGACGACGACGACGATCAATCGGATAAAATCTCAACCTCGTTTCTTGAATTCTCGCAGCGCGTCATCTCTCTGTCCTTCTCTTTGCGCGGCTATTGTTCGCCGCGGGATTCACTGCTGCCCGAGAGAGGAAGCGACGTTACGATTGTTGGCCTTGTCTGATCGAGCTTTCCGATGCTTATTAATTGAGGTAATGATTCTTGGGCTGGGAAAACAAAGGAGTGCGCCGCTCGGCCAAACTGACAAAGCTGAAAAACTTTGTAATGACACGCTTCCTTCGTCGGCGCGGCGGTCGTTATTGTTTAGCTTTTTATCTTCGGACTTTGCACGCAGCTTTTACGTAATTATGGGACAGCTGCTTTTTGAACTATCGCAAAAGTCAATTAGAACGATATTGTAGAGTGTGTGCGCAAGGCCATACTCGAAAAAACGAGACTGTATAGGATCTTTGCGAATATCGATTTTACTGGCGTATACATAGCGTGAAATATTGACAGCGTAGAAAGTCCAATGCGCGGATGAGCATTGGAAAGTTAAAGTTTGATTAAATTAATTTAGTCTATGGCATGGTTGCAGACTATGAATACTATGAATACTACATGAGCTATTGATCGTTCAATATTATTAACCCTGATCATCAACAAGGATATTTGAGGATATAAAATTTTGCAACTATATTGCAGTCGCTAGCATAGTAATTTATATACTTCAAGATTATAGTTATCATATAAAAAAGTGTAATTCAAACTACAAATATAATTTGAAATCGTGCGATACCTTAAAATATATAAATATAAGTTTTTATAAATAATTCTCATTATGATGGAATGAAATAACGATCATTTTTAATGAAATTCGTGAAATATGTTACATAATTAATTTTGTGTAAAACAAGCTTGGAAACGAGTGCCTGTTGAATTTCCAAGTCAATGTTTGCTTCTGAATTTCCCGAAAGGGGGGCGAAAAGTTTGTTAACAAAAGGCATTTCGAGCGAAGCCCGGCCATAGATAACAATCATTCGCTTAGCATTGTAAAATGTTGGGCTTTCGCGCGCGGCGAAGGGTTAAATGGCACTTTTGCATAATTCACTCGGAAGTCGGAAGAAGCGGCTACGAGGACGGCAAAGAAGACGGCGGGGATGAGCGTCTCGGGCACGAGGAGCATGGCTAGGCCGCCGCTAGAGAAACAAAGACAGAAGGAGCTGGTGCGCGGCGCGGAATAATCGCGTGTACCGATCTCCCACTCTCTCCTCCTTTTTTCACAGCTCAGACCTCTTGTATTTTTTCCTCCCCCTCCGCCCGCGCTGCTCCATCCCCCTTTATTTTTCATCGTGGTACTCGAAGATAGCGCGGGGGCCAACGAGAGAAAGAAAGAAGTGTATACATAGAGAGAAGGAGAGAAGGAAAGAAAGACAGCCGGGCCGGAAAGGTTTAATGGCGCATAAAATGGTCCAGTCGACGCTCCTCGCTACTCATCCTATCTTTCTTCTTTTTTTCCTTATGTATATACACGCGAGCGAAGCAAGCGAGCATCACAAGAAGGAACTATGGCTGCTGCACGCTCTTCTCTCGACGTGACGAAATCTCTCGCGAGTTAAAGGTTTATACACACGCGTTCGCGTCTCGTCGAACGAAGATTAGAGAGAGAGAGAGAGAGAGAGAGAATCCTAGCGGTGGGGGAAAAAAATAAAGGAGGCGAAGGGAACTGGCGCGCGCGGACCGGAGCTAACACGATTACGTCATTTATAAATCATGAGTCAGGGCTCATCCGATGCGATATTGCTTTATAGCTGCACCATAAATGGGATTTTTCGTATTGCTGTCGTCAAGCTCGACCGGAGAACAGTTTCGTTCTCTCGGTATTTTGCTTCTTTCTTTTTTTCCCTCTGCGCGCTTTTCTTATTAGGAAGCTCTATTGATTGACGCTTTTTTAAAAGGTTGCGGTGAGTCTCCTCTACACATGCGTGGCTTGAGTCTCTATGAACGTCTGGCTCGATCCCCGTCTATAAGTTAATAAGCTCTCATTGCTGCTCTGTACAAGCAGTCATTAGATGTTTGTTGTGACCAATTGTTTCTTCAGCTCTGACACTATGCAATTTAAATAGCTCTCACTCGCTTACAAGAAAAATCAACGCACACATTCTGAATCTCATTTTACTCTTTCGAAATACCACGATTTGTCAAGCCAAGGCGATCCAAAAGAGTTTGTCAATTGGCAATCGAATCGCTCAACAGTCGAACAAGGAAACGAGAGAACCTCCCTCCTACTAGACGAGAGAGAGAGAGAGAGAGAGAGAGAGAAGGGGGAGTATAGCAGAGGCAACTGGCCGCGAGAAAGAAACGAGGCAGACACGCGACTGCACGCAGCAGGCGAGTCTTAAGCGAGGCAAGCATCCGTGGAGGCAGGCAAAGACCGTGAAACAAAAGGAAGAGCCAAGAAATAGAGAGAGACAGAAAGGGAGACCTAAGGAAGAGACGACGTGAACTAAGAATGTGCCGCACGCAGTGATCGCGAATGGCACGAGAAATCGCGGGAGCAGCAGCTTGGCGGATCGGCTGCTGCTGGCTGCTGCTGCCAGTGCATTTAGCGCACGGCATACCGCGAGCCTCGGAGCCCCCACGTTTTAGGCCGAGATCTTGGCGAGCCTCGCGCGTCTCCGCTCCGTGCTGCTCAGCTCAGATTGGCTGGGTGGGCCTTCTAAGCGGTGTACAACTTCCGAATAATCGGCTCCGCGACGAAAAGGATCGAATACCCCTGCTCTATACGACCCAACCATCTCGCCAATTTCTCTTCGGCTTCTTGACGATGCTGCCGTTGACCGACGGACGATCGATCGACGCTGCTGCAGCCTTACCGATCCCGCGACTGCCTGCTACATAAATACTTGGCGAGCTCGCTGTTATTTACACTTTTTCTGTACTTCCTTCACCCTCAACCTGCCTCGTCTATAACTATAGCTCAAGTGTTTTAAGCCTCATGGTATAAGTCTAGGCGGTGTAGCACAGCTGATGGGAACGTTTGAAAACTATACGATAATTTCAATTGTTTACTGAACAATCGGCTTACTCCGGCCTCCGCGCGGTCTTAGCCGCGCGTCACAAAGAAACTCGCAGTCGAGGTCGCGCTCTCGCGGTCCCTTCCGCGCCAACGAGCTCGCAGACTGCTCGGAGAGCAGCAGCGCATAGATAGCCGACGAAGCGAGCATACGCGCCGTATAGCCTGACGACCTTGTCGGGCGTCGTCGTCGGCGCCTCGGCCACAAGTCGCCGCGGCGCGCGCGAGTCTCGCTCATCGAGTCGATGCAGCAGCAGATATGGGTATGTCGTTCGATTCATTGGCGATTCGCGCGGCGCGGGAGGACGAAGGCACGGATATAGGATCGCGTGTGTATCTGGGTGTATGTGCCGTGTGGGTCGCGCGAGTCTACGATAAGAATGCGCCGCCGAGTTCATTCATAAACGAGTTCAGCTGAAATAATGCTCCGTGTCTCTTTTACGCCTGCTCGATCTACAGAAGTACTGCTCTTTTTTACTCTGCAGCTGGAACAATCAGCGCCAGTCTTGCGATTTGCAAAATAATTAATGCGATGCAGTGTTTATTTTTATTACGTTATAGAGCGATAGAGAGAGAGAGAGAG
>UELU01121815.1:84065-125374 GCA_900490025.1 Megastigmus dorsalis
CCACAAGTCGCCGCGGCGCGCGCGAGTCTCGCTCATCGAGTCGATGCAGCAGCAGATATGGGTATGTCGTTCGATTCATTGGCGATTCGCGCGGCGCGGGAGGACGAAGGCACGGATATAGGATCGCGTGTGTATCTGGGTGTATGTGCCGTGTGGGTCGCGCGAGTCTACGATCTACAGAAGTACTGCTCTTTTTTACTCTGCAGCTGGAACAATCAGCGCCAGTCTTGCGATTTGCAAAATAATTAATGCGATGCAGTGTTTATTTTTATTACGTTATAGAGCGATAGAGAGAGAGAGAGAGAGTGACGCTTGTTGCGGATCGGTCTGCATATGAATTCCCGCATATAAAAGAGCCGACATCAGTCGACAATCGCGGAATTATATCCTATTTTTCATGGGGGAAAATTCATCGCCTCGTTGGTCTGTCTCGCGATGCGTTCGGTCGCGACGATGTGCCCAAGCATATCCGCAGGAGGATTAACGTACACAGTGCGTTTTTATTAGATCCGATTATCGTAATTCAGTAGTTGGCTGCGCGGCGTTCGCGCACCGAATCCCATTAAAAGGGAAACAAGGTTTTACCTTAAACAAATAGCTGCTGGACGGACGTTGGCCGGTGCAAATTTATGCAGCGCTTTCTGTATCCCTCCCTCGCATTTACACACTAGCTGCGACGAGCTCCCGGGCGAGATTGTATTTTGCAAAGCCCGCGTGTGTGTGTTCGACTTGACTTTTCCCCAAATTGCCCACCCATCCACTCAAAGCTCCTTTGTTCCAAAACAAAGAAAGTCTCTACGTTCCAATATTTAAGTATCATGAACTTTTGTGACTTAACGGATTGCCAAACTCTCTGCAAGCGCGCGTTTTATATCGAGATGGGAGGAATAAAGCCCGGTGGGAAGCGACAAAAACAATCCGAACGAGCGCCAAACGCATGACCCAGTAAAGCTTTTTCAGTAAAGTGTGTGTGTGTGGCTGTGTGTCCGTGTGCAGTCCGTGTGTGCGCTTAGGTGCATACATAACCTCGCCTGGCTTTTTTTTGTCCGCGATGAAAAAAATGCCTCTCTAGCGGCGCATCGCGTTTCGAACGAAACGTCACTGGGTTATTGAATGATCGCATATACGCCCCGGCAGTGTCAGAAAGAGATGAAAAAAGTGGCACCGCGTATCGATTACGAAACGCAGCGAGAAAGAAAGAGTCAGCAAATACGCACATGCCCTCGCGCGTAACACAGGAAGATCGGAGCGTGTACTCGCAATAACGCATCCGTCCAAACCAGAAGAAATGATGTCGGGGGTGGCGGCTAGCAGCAGCACCAACAGCAGCAGCAGGAGCGTGCCGCTCCATAAACGTATCAAAATTCCATATCATGAACAAAACGGCCGGTGTAAATCAAGCGGAAAGGCTCGCGAGCCAGCGAACGAACGAACGAACGCAACAGCGAGTGAGAGAGAGAGAGAGAGGAAGAGAGAAGCGGAGCACGGACACGCCGAGCTTTGTAAATGTATATATACGGGCGCGTGAGCGAAACAACAAACCGTCGTAATTCGACGTTTCGCTGCACACAGAGCCGCCATCACCAGAATGATCATGGAGATATTTGCGTTTTCACTAGCACCGCTGTGCGTAGGAAATTTTCTTTGACGGCTTTATGCGCGCGTCCGCGGATAATAATAAAAAAAATTCATCCCTTCCGCTCGCCCACTCGTTGTTCATTCGCTCGTTTGTTTGATGATCTGTTTCTCCCCTTTTTTTCCTATTCAATCGCGAAAAATGTGCTAAGAGATCCTCTTTGTTCATCGTGCGCATATACGAATTACGGGTGTGAGCTTTATGCTGCAGAGGATTGTCAGATTTATGCTGCGCTGCGCGACAGTTTTTGCGCAGGTATATTTTTAAATCAAATCGGTGTTACTATATGGACTTTAATCATTTTGTTTATTGCGTACGGCAACCGAACTGAAAAGTCAACTAAAAAATGATACATTGGATTTATGATAACCCTATAGTGTGCGACGACCAATATAAAGGTTTTGTAGTTGGTTTAAAGCGATACTTTGTGGAGTAAGCAGAATTGATATTGCTAAAAACATAATTTCTGGTCTTCGTAAAATCATTGTCTAAAAATAACCGCACAAGGTAAACTATTCACAACTAAGATTATCTTTGGAACATAAAATAGGATTGCGTCAAATTACCTCTGACGGTATTAATTTGCGATAATAATACACGGAGAGAAATGTTCTATGGAATAGTCCAATACTTATGGAGAATATTGCCATACTGAACAAGTAATACGATCACAGACTGCCAAAATGATCATTCTCAATATATTTCTATGAAAAGTTACCAGAATTCCACCAAAACTTACTAGTGACAACATAAAATTACGAACGATATCTTTGAAACTTTCCCATACATTGCAGTATTGTAATTTTTCATATGCATACAGCGACTTGGCTGGATCTGCGCATGCTTTGCGTGTGTTCCGTCCTCTGTCGGCAGCATCTGCAAGCGACGGCACAGCTGCTCACTAACCTCAAAAAGAGGCAAACCAAATAGCATAATTACGACCTTCAAGACAACAAAACACTCTCAAATTGTTGTTTCTTTCTACTAACGAATAATTATTAATGTTTTTGTAAATAATTGTTGGACATAAGTTATCCCAGCAAATAAAGTCTTCTTAACACATAAAAAGATTTTTCAATATAAAATTTAATGTATCTATAAAATATAAATTCCTGAATTCTCTATATGTATATAACATACAATAAATATGTATTTAAATATATGGAAAAAAAATTTAACGTTTATTTCAAACTTATAAATATCACAATACTGGGATTGGAAAATTTCATGGACGTCTTAAAAAATTTCGTAGATTACAGATTGTGTAGATTATAATATTTCTCATGTAATAAGTATCGAACTATTTCCTATAACATTTCTTTCCGTGTACTCGTTGTATTGTGACATTACAGTAAAAATAAATTTAGGATTCAAAGTAATATAATATATCTCTATGTTCCAAAACTATTTACTTAATGTTGTAATAATGTATATTATTAGATAATTTAGCATAAAGGTCTCTCTCTCTCTCTCTCTCTCTCTGGCAAAAGCAGGTCAACCAAAAACTTTGATTTCACCTGAACCTCACGAGAAACCAGTTTTTAAAACTGTCATAAAAATACATAAAAATATCCATAACAGATGGTCACTACTATAAAAGATGATTTCTTTTTCAAGTTTAGGCCGGATTAAATTGATCGTATGACCCGCTTTTCTTGAAAAGTTCCCTTTTATTTTCTAAATAAACATAAATTTTGCATAGGTAAAAAAAAATAATTTCAGTCCATCAATGACGTAACCAGAAACCGTTTAAGTCTTTTGTGAAGCTATAGTATGTAAAAATGCTTGCACTGTACAAGGAAAGTACTTTATTTTTTCGCATTCATTAATCATGAATATTTAACATAACACGGGTAAATAATGAAGGCTCGCGCGTTCTAAGCTGCTGACACTTTTTTTCTTTATTAAACTAACAAACATAGTTTTATTGATTTTCTGCTGGAGCATATTGCGCTTTCGAATGAGCGAGAAAGGTTCTTTTAGCGCTCCCTAAAACAACACTGGCGAAGTGATTGACACACACAAGAGGCAGGTACACATCATATGGTGGCGTGAACATTTTTAATCCCATATTTACCTATCCGCCTTCGCACAGTGGATTCGCCGTGCAGCCGCTGCGCAATCATGGCCCGCGATACGAGTTGGCGCATCACGTTTCGCCGTCGAAATAAAGAAAGAAACGTGGCTCTCGCGCGCATCTGCATTACCGGCGCGTGGCAGCGGAGGTGCGGAAATTCATCAGAGCCGAGTCGAGAAGAACGTGCGAGAGAGAGAGAGACAGAGACAGAGAGAGAGAGGAGAGAGATAGAGCGGCAGCGGCTTTAGCGCCGCCGGGAAATTGGAATAAGTCGATAATCAGGATTGTCATGCACGCACGATCGCATCGGGTATTCGGAATCCGTAGCGCGGAACCCGGGACACGGAATCGACAGCGGGGGGATTAGCGAGAAACGAGCGGGGGCGAGATAACGCGATAAGGCAGCGTAGCAGCAGCACCACCACCACCGCTATACCGGCAACAGCAGCAGCAGCAGCAGCACCAGTACGTCGAGAGCATATATACAGAGAGGACGGCTCTCGGATACTATACGGACACTTGGCAGTCGGCGACGGCGTGCGCGCACCGTCTAATTTGCTGCGTTGCCGATTCTCTCTTTTCTCTTCTGCCGCTGCTCAGAGGCGGCGGCGACCGGCAACAGCGGCACCCGCGCGCTACGCAGCTGTTTTTTACTTTATTTTCTTGGCCAACTGTAATCGGGACCGGGCCGGCTATAAGCCAACTTGCCACCTCGTGGAAAACCCGTGGGGGAAAAACTTTATGCACTTGATACCTACACCGGCATTTTTTTCGCACCGAGCTTACATTCGCGCGCGCCCGGCCTCTTGTGTGCTTCAGCATCAAATTTCCTTTCTTTTTTTTCCACGTTCGCCGGCAAAGGCGTGAGCCGGCAGTCAGCGCGAGGCGTTGACTTTCTGTTCTTTTTTTTTAATCCGCCGGAATAATTGAGGACTTGGAGAAACGCTTATTGCGATATCGAAGAAGAATTATAATTAAAAAAATGTTCTGCGTTACGTCATTTTCATCCGTACATACGGTACATATGTTCAATTCGCATTAAATATTGCATTTCCATTGCCGTAAGTATAGTCGATGCGCCGACTGCGTATAACAACGCGTTTAATTGCCGTACGCGCAGCTATTTTTAATGCTAGTCTCTTAATGAAATGTTTACGGTTTTTTATTTATCGCGTAATTAAAAGCCGAACCTCGGTTGCCAGCGAAAATCTTTGGTATATCCCCAGGCCGATAGTCGTGCAGTCAACCAAGTTTCTGGAATAATTAATTAGCTACCGGAGCGACTTCAGCTTTCAATTAACATGCAACAGCTTAGCATCATCGAGTCGGCCGCGGCGCAGAGAGACCATTTGCACAATCAGCGGTCGGCCCGGTATGAAAAGCGACGAAAAAGAAACAATAACCATAGGGTATCAAATTTGTGAATTCTGTCCGAAAAAAAGGAGTCGTATAGAAGAACTTTCTGGGGCGTGCACTCGTTAAGACACAGTTAATATTCAAAAAGTGAACTTTCCATTATTCGCCGTACCGGTGCAGTCACATTATATCGGGGTTTGCGGGCTCCGCACGTCTACTGCGAAATACGCGCGCGCTCTCGTAAACATATAAGCGGAGCTAAATACAGGATAAATCGAATTGTGCGTAGACGTCTGGCTCTGGTGCTCTTTCCCTCTCTGTCGCTCGTGGAGGTAACACGTGTCTTGTTTGAATGAATATTTAACGTGGCCGAAAGTGCTGTATAAATATGCAATGCGAGGCGCGTAACGCCGTCGTACAACAGAACTTCCAAATCGATAAATTCCATACACACGGGATAATTTTAAAGCGCCCATGAATATTTTGTATTTTCGAGCATCGTCTCTCGCGCGCTATATGCCAATGGAATGAGGGCTCAAGCTTCTCTTTCTCTCTCTCTCTCTCTATCTCTTGCGCTCTCTCTTTTGTTTTCCAACTAACTTGTCTAATAAACTCACACAATAGAGTTTTAGAGAGAATTTTATGTAAAAGCAGGCCTTCGCGCAGGGAGTAATTTACCAGTGGCTTTGTGACTCTGCTTGTCGAGAAAATGGAATAGAGAAAATTCCCTTGAAAAGAGCGCGCCTGACTTTTTAAAGATATGCATAAAACTTGGTGTACGGAAATCTCGACAATCATTTGTTCTATACATATTTTTAGCTAAATTTTGTTCGTATATTTATAGAGAATATTTGCTACTTGCGCGACTTTTGACTTGCAGCAACAGCTACTCAACAACTCCGTACGCGAAATTATACTGCTTAGGCGATAAAACCGACAAAGTTAAATCTGGAATTCTTTCAAATTAGAAACACGTGGGAATTTAAAATTCAGATAGGCTTGGTACCATGAATTTCCAAATCTCCTTTTCAGAAAAGTTTACTTTGCGAAAGAACCTTTTGTGAACTAATCCTATACGAACGAATTATAAGCACCTACATGAATACTATATACTCAGTAAAGTATGACTAATACAAAAAGCATACATTAGTCTGATAATTCGCGCCTTATCCATACACGCTATATTTTTAATCGCATTAAAATTGTATTATAATAATAATAATTCTGCATTAAAAAAGTACCGTATAATAAGCAGCGGTAAAAGCCATTTTTAAGAGTCTCGATTCGGTCATGCAAAAACTCTAATTTTCCCAAAATCCCACTCTGATTTGTACATAAGAATAAAAAACTATTTACCACGACAGAAATAATATGTCACACAATGAAAAACATGTTTTGTCAGGCAGTGGATAAGATACTAAATTGAGCTGAGTATTATCGTAAAAAACGTTGCCGTGCGCCAAGTTCTAGTGCCTCGATAAGAGTCGCTCGAGCATTTTTCGGTATGTGCAAAAGACCGACGCAGCCGAAAAAGAAATAAAAGCGATCATAAAAGTATCGCGATTTCCTTGTACATTTCATAACAACGGGTCCAAACCACCTCGCGCGAACTCGTAAAAACCACTTCGCACTTACGAATGGGCTTACGTAATGCATTAATGTAACATCATCGCCCAAAAGTGGCTGATTCTACGCCGCGAGAGGCAATTATTCATAATCACCTTCTGGTTTTATAAGACGGTGGATCTTGATCCATCAAAATTAAAAATACCTAAGTAACAGTTTTTTTCTGGAACGAAAATAAAGACTCGACTCTTCTTTTTTAAACACAAAAAATATGAAATATCATAGTAAATATTAATAAATGTAAGCAATTCTGTAATATTTTTAATCACAACGTTAAATTTTATAGTTTTTCCCTACCACGAAGCGTATTATTCAAGCATGTATTATTACATTAAATTTTATTACATTAATGTAAATAATATTATAAGCGTAGCAGATGTTTTTAATGTTATTTTTTGCAAACGAGATTGAATAATTTATTTGATATTAAATGTGAAATTAAACGTGTTATTAACATCTTTCATTTCATGTTCACTCATCGTCAAATATGAAAGCGAATCCATTTAATTCGGTGTCATAATGCCTTTGTAAACTGAAACAATTTCTATACGTGCAGTAAAAAAACGTAATAGCGTCGTATAAATATTGCATCACAGTATGCAAATACTGCGTCAATTCATATATATTTTATCGAAAATAAGAAACACACAAGTATGAATATAACTAGCAAAAAAAACAAGTTTTAAAAATTGCTCCAACAAAAATTAATACTTTGTCGCGAAACAAAAAAACGCTTATTACCGCACACTTGTAATATTTGTTTAACCGTGAAATTAAAATTTAATTATTACACAAGAATACGTGGAAAATCTACGCTGTTATCTCGATTCGACCGTCGGCTTTTCGCAAATCACATCTACTCTCACGGCGAGTTTAGACCTAGAAAAAAATATAGGTACGTCTAATAGAGAAGTGGAGTGCCAAACGACTATACAGTGAAAAAGGATAAGAGACGAATCGACGGAGAGAGCGAGAGCGAGAGAGAAAGAGACAGACGGAGGCTCGGCCAGCTGTTCGCGCCTCTCGTTCGTTTCGTTATCGGATCGTTATGTCATCAGCCTATCTCCATTTCGCTCTTTCTCTTTTTTTTCCACCGTCGTTCGCATATGTAATGCCCGCGCACGCACAGCCAAAGTAACGTTTACATACATATAAAGCTAGAAGTAATCTTCGGAGCGTAACGGAGTCTGACCGCGTTCGTGCGCGAGTGCATGCATGCGAGTTAGCCGCTGGCGACTCGGTCGAAGAGGGGCAGACATAGAGAGTCAGAGAGTATAGACAGAGAGAAACAGAGAGAGAGATAGACAGATAGAGCGAGAGAGAAAGAGAGAGAGAGAGAGTTAACCGATCGTCGAGAGAGATCACGAGGTTTCGATTTCGAGGTTACAACAGACCGAATCGACTAGCTACACCTCAGCGCCGGTTTCTCTTTTCTCTCTATACTCTGCTCCGTTCGGTTCTCTCTCTCTTTCTCCCTCTCTCTCTCTCTCTCCCTCTCTATGTTTCTTTCTAGTTTTCTCGACTCGGTCTTTCTCGCGCTCGTGGCTGCTCAAATGCGCCGGTTCTCGTATTACGGCGGCTGACGTCACCCCCGCATATACACCGCCCGCGCACCGTTCACAAAGAGATAGGAGGAGGAGTAGTGAGAGAGAGAGAGTGCGAGAGTGCGAGAAAGAAAATGGAAACTATACGAAGCGCGAGCGCGTGTCGCTTCGAATGTCTGCTGCCTCGCCTTCACCTTTTTCACCTTCAGCGGTGATAAGGCGTGGACGTTCAGTTTGTAAAAAAGGGACCTGTACCTATAGTAAAAGACAGAGAGACAGACAAGGGACGGTCGGAGATAAGGTTCCAACATTTCTTTTTTGTCTTTTTCAGCGCTTTCATGTTAAAAAGTATAAGGTTTGATTTGTAGGTACCTTGCGTCGTCGTCGAAGAATGAGCAGAAGAAAGCCGAAAAGTCGGCCACGATCTCTCCGGGATATCGGTCAGCGTGTTAGGTTATACAGATATATACGCGGCGTATCAGCGTCGATCTCCTCTCCTCCAAGAGTCGCGTGCTGCAGATGGTCTGCTGTTCACTGTTGTTGCTGCTGCTGCTGCTGCTGCAACTCGGCTGCTGTCGGTGTAATCGCCGAACGTCTGGGCGCTGCTGCACCGAATGAGCCGTAGCCTCCACGTGAATGTTTCCGTCGCACACAAGAATCTCGCAGCTCTTATAGCTTCCCTATTTATTTATCAACAATTCACTTGTCAAATAAACCAACTCAATACAACCATCGAGCAAATATTGCAACACTCGCGCAGCTTGTCAATTTTCCTTCGCTAAGGAAAAACGCACTTTTACAATATACATGAATATATATACATATCGGCATGCATATATATACACATATATATGTATGTATACACGTTATCGATATGAATGGAAAAAAATAGCCCGTTCGCAGAGAAAAATGTTTGCACGTTTCCCGTCTCACACTCAATTAGTTTTCCTCAATAATTCACGAGTCACGACTAATGCGGGGTTATGATTAGTATTAATTATATTTCTATTCGTGTATAGATTACGTATATTATATATGCTCCGCCTACGAGGTCTAAACTGAATGGAACGACTTTTCGAGCGCTCGGCGTTACTAATTCTCTCTTATGCTCTCGTTATATATACTCGCTCATATAGAAGGAAAAAGGAGCAAATGTCGTTCTGTCGAAACACTCACTCGCAGTTAGATGCATATGCGACTACAATAGAATCCTCGTGCCTGCTAATGCTGTTATATATACTCGACGAGCGCGTACGACGTTTGCTTTATGTTTAATAAGTAATGTGTAACAATACAAAACGTCGGAACGAACGCGCGCACTGACGAGGAGACACACGACGTTCACGGGCTGCACAGGCGGACTGATCGTAGTACAGGCGTACAGCAGGCGAGAAACGAGGACGGAGCGAACGAGCGTGTATCTTCCCTCCACTCCGCTCACGGCTTCTCCTCTGTCTCTCTCCCACTCCAGTCGCGGCCACTGCCTTCTCTCCCTCTGCACTCGAGTATAGCGCGCGCTCGCAGCGCCCCCAGCGGCTGTCTCGTTCCCTCTCTCTCTCTCTCTCTCTCTCTCTCTCTCCCTCTCTCGCAGTCTATAGTTTCTCAGCACTGGCGCTGGCAGAGGAGGAGAACGCAGGCGATGTCCGGTTCCATGCGAGCGACGGCGGCGGTGGCGGCGGTGGCGGCGGTGGCGGCGGCAGCGATAGTCTCGATTGCGGCAGCGTTACGCCGACTCATAGCACCGAAGTAGGGTTAGGTCGCCGTAGGCAGTGGCGTAGTGTGCGTGCGGCCGCGCTCTTACGGGTGAGTGTGAGCCTCGTGTCTCGCGGTCGCTTATTCCGCGCAGGAGCGAGTGAGAAAGAGACAGAGAGAAACAGAGAGAGAGAGAGAGAGAGAGAGAAAGGAGAGAACGGTTCGCCCGCGAATTCCTGCCGCTTACTCGTGTGTGGCTCACTCGGACGAAGCCTACCTTCGTTGTCTTCCTTTTTCGTCCCGTCTTCTCGCTCCTTCCTTTCGGGCCCGTCCTTCTTCTCTACTCCTTTTTGCTCGGCCTCCGCTCCGTTGCTATACCGCAGGCCGCGGTTGCTCCGAAAAATCCTCAGACACCGGTGTCTGTCATCCGAGTAGCGACGAATGCAGTGTTATAGTCGGGAGCGCTGGAGCAGCGACGAGCCGCGCGCACGCACACACACACACACCCACGTGAACGTTGGCGGAACGTGGCTGCACACAGCAGCGAGTCAAGGATAGCGGGTGCGTGCGCCAGTGCTGCAGTAGTCGGCAGCGTGCCTCTCACTCTCTCTCTCGCTCTCTCTCTCTCTCGCTCGCGGCAGGTGCGTAGGCGGCCTATAGCGGCGAATATGCACAGCTGACGGCTAGTCGCACTCCGCTGCAACTTCCCCCTTTTTCTTACTGGGATATTAGAGGCCGGCGGCGAGAACCGCGGAGTTAGCAGCGGGCGCTCGGATGTACGGGAGAGACGCGCACAGCACAGAGTCACACATGCGCGGGCATGCAAGGGTTGGAGGCGGCGGTGGAGGCGGCGGCGGCGGCGGAGGCGGCGACGCGATCGCTAGCTGCGGCACTATGGGCGACTTTGCGGGGACTATGTGACGGGGAAAAAAAGTGGGCGATAGTGCAGGCGGAAGCCCCGAGGGGATGGGAGGCTAGCGGAGAGTATAGAGAAGAGCGGAGCAGCGGGGTCCTGGCGGCGCGCGACACTCAGCGACTGTCCCGACGGCAGCGCCTCCACGGCCTCTCGCGCTCCGAGCAGCGGCAGCAGCGGCCAGCCGAGACGGGAACCTGCGCGCCCTTGGTGCTGCGCAGCTCCGCCCGCCGCCCGCCGGCCCCTCGCCCGCGTAGCTCTCCCCTCGCTGGCTGCCACCCCACCTACCCCACCCGCCAGCGCCTCCCGCCTCACCCCGTCCTCGCGACGCGTGCAGTGTGCTGGGCTAGAGGCGCGCACCCCTGTCGAGCGTAGCGCCGCTGACGCCGCATACGGTGTGCGCTGCTCGTCCGCCACTTTCTGTGGGGGACTGCTTTTTCACGGCTCGTCCCGCGACTCTTCTCCCCTCGATGTGTATCTGTTTTTTTTTGGCTTTTCCGTCCGACCGAGCTCGTGGAAGAAGTCAATTTTCGAGGACGGCCGATCGATTTCGACGAGTCCTTTGATTTTCCTGTGCGCGCCGTTCTTGCCTGATACCCCGAGCTTTTCTTTCCATATTTTTTCGCCTCTGGGGACTATAGTTGGCGGTGATGCTACCTTTCAAGGGCTTTCAATTTGCGGATTTTTAATCGAAGGCAAGGCTGGTAAATGATTTTTCCGAGGATTTTTCCTCCCCTCGCACATGTGCAGGCTTCCTTCCCTTACAGCAAAGTTTTTTTTCTACATTGTTTTTGAGGGTTGGGTTATCAAGGCATTAGGACGATTGAAACGAATGGCTTGTGAATTGTTTTTCTTTCAGCGGTAACACGACTTTCTGAGTGAAGGAGACGGAAAATCAATCGGCTAAAGAAACTTTTCTTCAATGACCCTGAGCATTTAGTCGATTTATTATTCCTTCTTTGCCAAGATAATATATTGCGGACATTGATATTACGTCTTTGCCATTTTTGTTCTGAAAGGCTTAATCGTGTCTATTTCAAATATATTTGAAGTTACAAGTTCTTGAAAATAAAAAATTTCGTCTTAAATATCGCGTTTCATAGCATAGTTACGTACATTCATTTTTAACGACGATTGATTCACTTTTGACCGAGCTTCTCGATATAACTTCTCATTCACTATATATATTTCACAATCTTGCATAGTTAAGTTCGTATTATATAATGAAAGTTGTTATTTTCTTGAACGTATAGAAACGCACGAGGTATATAACGTAATTTAAAATAAGCGATTACACTAAGTGATACTAAATAGCTGAACCCTTTCGGTCCCAGTGGTGCCTCCGCTTGGTACATTAACATTAAGTAACATTGATGCTCCGCAGAACTAACTGAAGAAGTAAGTTAATGTAGCATACAGAAGCACCACTGGGACCGAAAGGGGTAAAGATGTAAGCCGTATCTCCCCTTTATGTTCCACCAAGGGCCAAGGGCCAAGGACCGGGGCTGCGCACAGCATCGGAGTCTCGACCATGCACCTACGCGCACTATCCCATTTATTGGCCCCAACTATGATATACCGTATACGCAGAGGCGCAAAAATGAGATAGGCGCTATCGCGAGAAGAGCCGGAAATTAGTCTGAGCGTGCAACAAAATATACGTATGTATACATACACCTAACTTACCATAACCGCACGGCGCGCCCGGCACGAGCTTACACACAAAGTATATATACAGGAGCGAATTCATACGCAACGAATTCATGCAGCGCAACCTATACGCGGCCAACATGTTGGCTCTAATTAATCGAAAACGGCGCATATGTACGCTCGCGAGCTGAATTCGCAATTAAACGTCGACGATTCAAAGGAATGAGCGCGAATACCGGCAGCGCTCGGCCGATAGCTTTACTCCACTGTATACACCTATATACAGATGTATATCTATATTTATATCGGTGTACATATGCCCGGCAACAAGGCGCTCTGACCGAACACGTGCAAATTTTAACATGTAATGCTGGAGCTACTCCAGCCGAGACTCCAGCCATATCGCCTGCACACGAGAGCTTGAATCGCGAGAATCAGCTGCGTATCCGCGGATTACGCGCATTTCGAGGCTAATTCAGAAAGAAGTGTGCAATGATCCGTAGCATTATATACATATATAAGGTGGACCGACTGCGCACGCAAGACGAATTAGCCTCAAAGATCCGTTTCGAATCACTCTCTTAACGCTGCGTATTGTATAAGCTCGAAGAATAAGTGACATTCGATTTTCTAACTCGTCGGTGCAGATCTGAAATTTCAGTGCTGCCCATATATATATATATATACATATATACAACACAGGGAATGCGACCCATCGCTTGGTATAACGCGCGTATCTACATATATATATACATATGCAGGAGACACGCGCGCGTCGCGTCAAAGCCTCCCCACGTGGGCTTAAAGAAGCGCTGCTGTACACTCGAAACTCGCGCTCTTCTCGCTCCACTCCTACTCTCCCGTACGTGCACAGGTACGTTCATGTATATAAATATATATATATATATTATATATAGACGGCGCGCTGCAAGAAAGCCGCCGAGCAGCAAGTTATCCTGTGCAGTGTGTGTGTGTATATATACATATATAGATATATAGGTATAACATACAAAGGAGCACAGGCGACGTGGCGAGGGGAAGGGAGATGCGATGCCGGGCTCCACGCGAGCTGAGGCAGAGAAGAGCGCGAAGAGAAGGAAGCCGCGCTCTGTGCTGTATAGTTGCTGCTGCCCCCCCCCCCTCTTCTCCTCCTATCGCACCACTCTCTATCTCTCTCTTCCTCTGGCTTACACGTATACGCTTGATAAAGCCAGCCGCACGGCGCAGACTCGAAACTCCCGATCCCCTCCGCTATATATTCCGTCGCATCGCCCTCGTCGCTGCTGTTGCTCTGTGCATTGCGCCTCTGTGTGTGTGTTGGTTATAGAATGAGAAAGAGAGGAAGATAATCCGAGCTTGAATGCCAGCCAGACTCCCGCTTTCTCTCTCTCTCTCTCTCTCTCTCTCTCTCTCTCTCTCTCTCTCTCTATAGGACGCTCTGTCATATTACTCTAAATATTTTAAGACTGATTTCTGTATTAAATTTTAACTTATGCTGTGATATCATAGATAGAAAGTAATTAAGTGCAATATTAGTATATATAGATTAGCGAAAAAAAGAAGACTGTATTTTATAAAATACAAAACTATATGTATATGGTTACTATTCAATTTTGTATTAATTTGCAAATAAACAAATACCTATCTATCTCGCTCTCTCTCTATTTCTCGAAAGACTGATTATATATATATACATTTTTTTAGCGGCTTGTGCATTTCTATTAAATTTATTAACGAAATAAAATTTCATCTATATCTATCTCTGGCGCTCCCGTTCAACGGCCGCCTACGCATGCTTACGCGAGCGCAATCTATAATGCATATATATATACATATATTGCCTGCTCCGTCTCACACACTCGATGCCGACATCATGCAACTCCTTCTCCTTCGCTCGTTTTCTATACTTTTATTTGCCCTACCTACCTATCCACCAACCTCTTCAACTTCATCACTCCTTTTTCTCTCTCTCTCCCTTTTTCAGCCTTTTTTTCACTCGCTCTTTTTTACTTTCTCGCGCACATACTTCTCTCTCTCTCTCTCTTACTCTTTATATACCTACATGTATATATGTATATATATAGCCCTGTCCTTCTCCTTCGCAGGCTCATATTCTTCGACTTAGTCTTTTTACACTCTCTCGCCTCGTTCCTCTCTTTCTCATACACGCGCGCACCCAAGCACACACACATACACACACATATATATATATATATATACACGGATATGTATGTATAGATGTGGACTGGTGCGAGGAGAACGAGCGAGCGAGACAGAACCGGCAACACAGTGGAGAGTCTCGGACGCGCTATCGGGCTCATACCGGAGAGCGGCCAAACATGTGTGTGGGTGGCGGGCGAGCGAGAGAGCGAGGACTGTGCGAGGAGCGAGAGAGAGAAAGAGAGAGAGAGAGAGACGGAGAGTGGGAGCAAGAGGGAGAGAGGAGAGTGAAAGAGAGAGAGAGAGAGAGAGAGAGAGAGCGCGGAGGCACGGACGGCAACGACGACGACGACGGCGCGAGTCCGGCTATCGAGACTTAAACACATAAGCCGGAGAGTGGTCCCCCTCTCGCATCTTTCGTTTTTCGGACTGTGGGTATATATGTATATATAGCCACATGCACCTTGGCGCAGAGTGTGCAGGCAGCAGCGAGCGAGCGAGTGTATATACGATGGAGAGGAGAGACGTGGCTCGGGATTGTGGGAAAGCAGAGGAGTGCGAGAGAAAGATGAGAAAGACGAAAGACTGACTGGACGAAAATTCTTCTTCTTCTTCTTCTTCTGCTTCTTCTGCTTCCTCTGCTTCTTCTGCTTCTTCTGCATCTCCCGCGCGTGGATGTAACAACTGCACGACCAGAAAGCGAGAGGGAGAGAAGGAAGGATATGCGCTCGCAGTCGAATTCTCTTGCACGTCGACATGCAGCAGCAGCACACGGCGCACGCGCGCCTTCAGACACGTACCTCCCTATATATACGTATATATACATATATATACATGTATGCGAATGGATGTAGACCCAAGTGCGGAGGAGGGTCTCGACTCGGAGAATACTTTGTGTTAGGCACTTGATTATATTTGCTTTCCATGCTCCGCTTGTCTCCCTACAAATACTGCCACTATATACGGGTAGACGAGCTTGCCTCTCTCTCTCTCTCTCTCTCTCTCTCTCTCTCTCTCTCCGTGCATCTGAGACCGAGAGAGAGACAGAGAGAAGGAGTAAAATCGCGCGGCCTTCGAGTTTATGATGAGAAAATTGATGAAATTTTCGAGGGCCAAAAGTGCCTTTCACTCTTGTCTCCTTTTCTCCGTCGATCGGGCCAACTACTTCCAGATCTATGACGCACAAAATAAATTCTTCACTGATAACCTAGGACCTTATATATACTGCTTTTCTTTTCTATTTTCATCAGCTATTATGTGATCGGACAATATTTATGAAACATTCTAAAAGTTATTTTCCATTAAATGAACTCCATTTTCAGCAATGATGCAGTAAATGTAGTTTTAATCCTTGCACAATGTCGACCAGCGATTAAATTTTTTTCGCGACATGAAAACCAAAGCTAAAAGTCAAGAGCTATTCCCATCCATTATATTAAACCTTTAATTGTTGACACGTTTACTTTTCAATTCATAGCTTAATGTTTTTTATATTGTTTGTTCGAGTACTGGTTACGATTTCAAAACGTTATTCATTATAATAATAAAAATAAATTGTTTTTAACACCTTAATATTTTGAAAATTGTAAAGGTAGCTTTGTTATTTCACTGTAGAAATATGAATCTCTAAAACAAATAAGGAAAAAGTCAGAGTAATACTTTTTCCTTATATCTTGAAACTTTTCGAGGAAGAAAATTCTATTTTCAAAACTATAAATTCAATAAAATGGTGAGTGAAATTCGAAATGTTTTATAAAAGATACCTAACAAATGAAAATAGACATGAAAAATACACGTATGTTTTATTATTGTTATTATTTACGAAGATTTCGTATTGGTATAATTTTTCAATTGAAAATTAATAATACTTTTTCCATACAAGTGAAATATTACACCTTTTTCTCTTTTTACTTTGTACGAAAAATGTAGGTATCCTGAATAATAATTTTGACTGGCTCAAATGGGTCTACAGTATATATACATTACAGTAAACGGTATAAAAATAGATGATAAAAAGAAAAAAAAATGAACAATATTTATTATGAAAGATAAAAGTTAAAGATAGATAGCCCACACCTTTTTATTTTTAACAGAGTAACTTTCTACGATCATTTACAAAGTCGGGTCGTACGAGCGATTCAGCGTGTCGGTGTCGAAGGAAAGGTCGACACGTGCGAGAAAAGAAAACGAGCGCCTCCAGCAAAATTTTACTCGGTAATAAAAAACGAATAAGAACAACAGTAAAATATAATTTATTCCAGAACAGATTCTTTTGTGTGCTGAGAAATATGTTAACGGGTAGTGCACTAAAATCTGAACCTCTATACGAATACGTTTTAGAATATATATATAGCACTCTATAATTTTACATAGATTTTAAGCTATCGGCATATATGCAATTTTAAAAATGTCACTATGACGATTTTGAAATTCATGAATCGTATAATATTCAAATTTTTATATACACGAATTGATCTTTCACTAAGTGCTAGAATTTTCACCACAAAACTGTCAGCTGATAGAGCGATAAAGGAACAATGTTATAAATACCTAAGACTCCTTAAAATTCCATCGAGTTCTGGTTTCCATTGTTTGGCACGAGGTAAGTGGCGAATATTGAATCCACTTGTTCACCCTCCCATTTCACTCGATTTTTTCACTTTCTCACCCTATTTTCTCGCTGCTTCTTTTCCCCCTGTAAATTAATTGCTCTCAAAGTACTCGAACCGAGTCCTTCCCTGCTTGCGCCATAGTTTTCTTCAGAACAATCCGATAGAGGCCGAAGATAAAAGCGGAAATGGATGCGTGCGCGATTCCGTTTCGAACGGAAGCGACAAACCGAGTATTCGTTCAAAGCTAGAAAAACGGCTCTGATGCACCAGTTGCTACAGACTAGACAAGGAGAGCGAGATGCCGGCCCACGAATCGGGCGGAGAACTTCGGAGGGCAAGAGGGAAGAGGGCGAAAGGGAAATAGATTGAGATAAGGATTAACCCTTCGCGGGCATGAGAGCTCCAGAGTTTACGAGTTTTTTGCACTTTCCGTACCTGCGCTTTGCAACTACATTGCTAGTCAGTGTCTAGTCCACTGCTGGACGATTTTCGCATTTTCGTAATTGTATTTGAATAAAATTTATTATGTTATTTGAATAAGTAAAGCAATTAAATACAAGTTTAATTTCCACTTGTTAATGCAAGCAATTAACAACTAATAATGTCAAACATTTTATCAATTTTGTAATTTGCGTTCTTTTACAAAATAGCCAAAAAGAAAGTTGAAAGACATTAATTATACTAACAATTTAAATTAATATTATTGTAATCTATATACATTATAAAAGGATTTAACCACTCAATCATGTGAAATTTTTAAAGTACCTATACCTGTTCTGTAGATTATATCGTTGTATCATCTTTTAAGATAAAATAAATTATGAATAAATTGAACAAAATATCCGATTGAAGGAGGTTATAAATAATTATAAATATAAGTTTATTATTATATATTAAACAACATGTTAAATTTTTAAGTTGTAAGTACCGTTACTAATGAGATATTAATAAAAGAAATTTTTGCAACTTAACATTGAGTCTTATGTATAGTATTCCTTTTTTCTAGACTTTCAACTTGAACTGTATAAGTAGTTATTAACGAACGATTTAAAGCGCAGTAAAAGAATATTTAGGAAATATTTTTACAACTTGTACAACTCGCTAGCTTAACTATAAAACTTATAATACATATGTTTTCTGTGTTAAATAGTTAAGCTTGAACAGAATAACCTCTATTATCTAAGATAGCGACAACGTCGCATTTTTTGACACAGCGCGTGTTGTTAAAATTAATAAATATAACATTATGAAACTATATAATGATCTAATAAAGTAACGTTAATCGAAAATATTAACTAAGTTAGTCAATAGAAGTTTGTTGCAACTTTGTTTTGACGACCTACGTACCTGATGAACCTCCCTAATGCAAATTTTTTATTTTATATTATAATTAAAAAATTATGAAAATTATGAAAAAAATTTCCATCCCAATTTTCACTTCAGAAAATGGTCATTTTATACTGTTTAAGGGGACGTCGGAGTCACTAAAAATTTAAATTTCCCGCCCTTACTACATCGAAATACCCACAAGGTTTTTCAAACTTTTCTCTTTAACAAATTAACCAATTGACTTGAAATTTTAGGAGATGATAGAATGATCATAATTGAAGCGCGCTCAGTCCTGAAATTAGCAATAAATTACGTAAATATAATATTTTTAATTTGAAATATAATTGCAAAGTCAGAATCATGCCATCTCTCGGATTGAATTGAAATCAGTAAAAATTTGGTATTTTCTTCTCTAGCTTCAATATTATTTTAGTTTTCGGAAATTTCTGGGCTGAGCGCGTTCTATTTACGATCATTCTATCATCTCTAAAAGTTTCAAGTGAATTGGTTAATTTGTTAAAGAGAAAAGTTTGAAAAACCTAATGTCGGTAAAACAGGCGACTCCGGCATCCCCTTAACATTATTTTTGTTAAACCATATAGCGACATAATATCAAATCAACTTTACAGAGGGAACGATGATAAAAACATTAATTTAGCAAAAACTTGGTTCGTGTTCCAACAGGACTTTTGTTACGCCAATCAAGTACTTTAATGCAACAAACAACTTAGTTGTTTCAACGAAAAATATTTTGCGTGTGTATAAATCCTACACCACAAGTAAAAGTGAATGTTACAGGTACCTGCAATCATTCAGTTTACGTAGTAAATGACTTTTTTAATAATTGCATCTTAAACAACGAGGTAAAGTTATAGAGAATTTAGAGAATGAGGTTTGTTTGCCGCGTATAATGAAAATGAATTATACAAATTAAATGAGAATTTCTCTTATTGCTGCAAATTGTAAAGACTTTTAATTAATTTTTATAGCTCCGTGATCGGTTTTTACTCTTTGCACAATCTGTTCTTTTAAAATTTGAACAGTTTAAAGTCTATATTAATTAAGTAAGTTGATTAAATAGCCAGCCAAATAAAATTAAATACAAGTTCATTAATTACTGTTATTTTTCCCAAGACATTGAATCTTTGTTATACCACGAATAAAAATTATTTTTAAAACTGTAATATGAAAAGTATATTTGTCTCTTCAAATTATATAGATATACACTCTGTTTAAGGTGGATTAGTAAATAATATAAGAGTCTGAAATAACTGTCTAATTTTAAGAGTTATTTCTGGCTGGTTACAATAAATTTGTAGCTGCCATGAAAGGTAGCAAAGTAACGTACACCGAGAACAGAAAATAAAGTGAAAGTATAAAGTCTTACAGTTAAGCACATATGCAATTTATCCAATTTCCTATCCGCGGTTTGGATTTCAGTTTCAACCATCAATCAGGTGCTACAAAACGACCTCACCTTGGGCTCAGTTTCTCTCTTAATGTTTAGTAAAACCGAGAACGACTTTTCCTGTTACATCTTTAAAATCCTTAGATTTAAGTACATGCTTTGTTTAACATAAAAGGAAAAAAATTACCTTATATTTTCAATCGCATTGAAAATTAAAATTTTTGCAGGTTTTTTTTTCCGTATTAAAAAGTATTAAAAAATAGTCAATAATTGTTGTGTATAAATGTTGCAACTTCAATAACTCAAAAGTGATGCTCGAGTTTATTAAATATTTGAGTAAAATTGATACTTTAAAATGTGTAGTAATAATAACTATACTTGCGAAGCAATGGCGAAATGGCAGGAACGAGCAAAATAATTAGATCCGTGTATTGGGGGTATAAAGATATTAATCACTCTTTATACTCGTAATGTATAATCTACATATATTTTTTACATAAACATATATATATATATATATACACTAATGCACAAAATCAATATGAATTGGTGAATGTCTTGATTTCCAGGGCCTATTTAATAAAACGCTAATACAGGGGTCTCATTATTTTGCGCAATAAGTAATTCCTGAGAGTACAAGGAAATCCAGAACCAGCATCTTCAGTCATCTCCTTTTTAGTATGGTACACTTGTTTCAGCACTCGCTTTAGCATTTCATTTTTGGTTGCATTCTTTATTATAATTAATTATTACATTATCTATATAGTAGTTTATTTCCTTAGCAGTTACCTCAAAATGCCTTACTTTTTTCTTTCAAATTTAAAAAAAAGATTTTGTCACGAAAAATATCGAAGTCAGTAAAAGTATTTCAACTTCAACAAATGGTCTAAAACTTTTACTTTATTTGATAAAGATTATTTTCAAATAATATTATTTCAATTTTAAACTGTCCTTTTTAATTAAGTTTAGTTTTGAATTTAATTTCACAGGCTATTAATTTTTTCAAACCACTATCACCGTTCAAAAATTCACAAACCCTTTTTCCTCAAAACGTTACTATGCGTGCTTTAAACGAAAAGTTGAAACCGTGTGAAAAGTAGCGCAGTCTTTTATTTTCCTTACTTTTTACATTAGGAAAGTTTTATTTAAATTAAAAAGCATAAGCTGTTAAAATGTGTAAATTTTAGCTGCGTGTAATAGCTTCATCTTCTGTAAAAGTATATTGCACTTTTATTAAAGTTTTTTTTTAATTAAACATATTGCCTACTGTAATAAAAATAATTAACTTATTGTGTTAGATTATTTAGAGGCCAATATAATACATTTTATATAAATATTTCGAATACTTATAAATTATACAAATTTTAATAAAAAAAGAGAAGAAAATTGTCAATTCTAAAAGTAATAACTTATAAGACAATAATATAATTACTTACAACAGAATTCTATTACTAAATAACAATTTATGTATTGAGGTAAGAATGGGGTGCAGCATTTCAAAGTATTGAAAGTTGAACTACGCGTAAAATGCTTGTGAAATGTAATTGTCGACAGCTTAAATTCTTCAATTTTACTTATGCGATACTTTTTTTAATTACTTTTTTAAATGAACACATTTTTCGTAAAAAGAATTCTTGAAACTAAAGAATGCAGTGAGTATATATTCCATTTCACTAAGACAGCAGTCCAATACTTTAAGCATGCAGTAACTTTACAATTTAATTAATTAAGATATCATTATTTATAACTTGACAATTTAAAAATAATCATTTATCTAACTAAAAGTTATTTACTCGACTTTTTAAAATTCATCTAAAATAATTGTAATAAAACTGTAATAACAGTTTTAACTATATGATATTAAAAAAAAAGAATTTCATGAATGATGATTGCATCAAAAATTGTTAAAAACTGCATGAATATAAATAGAATTGATGCGAAAAGAGAGGTTGACTTTGCGCTAAAAACCTAGCGGTTCGAAGCGATAACGAAGGTCATTAAATTTGGCCGCTGGACAACTGCTCGAAGAACTCAAGAGTGAGTGAGAGATAGAGTGAGTGAGAGAGCGAGAGAGAAAGAGAGAGAGAGAGAGGCAGAAAAAAGAGAGCCACAAGCTCTGGACACGCAAAGCGCAGCAGCGTTAATGGTCGTTAACAAGAAGCAGTAGATTGCAGACTGGAAGAGGTTGTACAGTGCCGTTCGAATTTTTGGTTCCGCTTTATCGTCACGCACGATTCCAAGTGAATCAGGATGAATATTTCGCTTGCATGTGCGAATAATGGTATGGTGTAAAACTGCAAGCACAATTGAAAATTGTCAATAAAAAAAACATTGGCCATTTTCCGAATGTTATAATGCGCAGCTAGCTATGGATTTGCATGAAAAAATGAATTAGTTCGAGTGTTATTATTATTACACATGAAATACAATACTGTATTATATAACCATTCAGCGAGAAATGCCAAGAAAAAGAAAATAGACAAAATATGCGATACCTATATCGTTGAACGTGACCAAGCTCAAGTTAGTTAGATTTACCACTCTTTCCACTTCCTTTATCCGCATATTCCGTTTTCGCAAAACAGATAAATTCCGTCGCAAGCTAATAGCCATTGCGAATACTGGGTCAAACAATTAGCGAATAACCAAATCTCGCACAAATTCACTGTAAATACGTTCAACTGCTGCGACTCGTTGCATCGCGTTGCAGTAGGAGAGAATAAAGAGTGAAATAAAAATGACTGATCCACATACGCTGAAAATGGGTCTGGCGCCACTCGCTCTCCTCTATTCAGTCGAGTTGCAGCGCACGAGCATTGAGTTCTCTCTGAATGTCGAGCTCTTCATAACACGTGTGTGACAGAATGCGTAAAAAGGAGGATGTAGGAGGAAAGGGAGTGCGAGCTCGAGGTCGAGAGAGAATATAAATGCGGGGACGAGGCGCGCGTACAGCGAGGCTAAGAAATTACGCAGCTAGAATATATGCGGCGGAGAGAAGGAAGAGGAAGGACAACGCAGGGGCGAGAGAGAGAAGGAGGAAGAAATTGAACGAGATACGGAGAATGCACGAGCAAGACAAAGAGAAGAAGCTGAGAAAAAAGGGAAGCGATGAAGAAACAAAGGACACGAGACCGCTATATAACTTGAGAAAGATGGATATAGAGCGAAGCTGTAAATCAGATGAGAGTGCCATATAATGAAAGCGAAGAAAGTGCGAAGGAGACAATACAGAAAGCATTTATACTAAAAGATTGGCATGTAACAAATGGCAATTGACGCAATACTTTAGAAAAGAAAAGTCTGGCAAAAATCGAAAATGTTATTTTTTACATCGAGCTGAAGAAACTCTGCTCTCGCTGTAGTCACTATAAATTTAAAAGTAAAATTATTTGTCTTGGCAAAGAAAACAACGTAAGAAGAAGCCAGCGCAACCATTACATTACAGTTTTTAACGTAATATATCCTTTATATTTGCTCCTTCGCAAACAATGTGCAAAGGACAAATGAGAAAAACAGGGTGCAGAAGCATTTAAGAACAATTTAAGCGGCCGCACTCAAATGGTTATCCGTGGCGCGGGGACCTTGTAACTCAATGAAGGTGCGCGAGCGATAAAAATGTGCGAGTGGCGAAAATTTCGGAATATATAGCTCGTAATATAGCAAGGATATGCGTATAGAGTCGAAGTGCGATGCTGCCTCGGAGCCAGTAGTGCTCCTCTGCGGCGAGGCGATATTTCTCTCCGAAGTCGAACTGAATAAATTTTTAACAAAAACCGCTGACTCCACGGTGTAATAGGTTTCTCCGACTGCTCGGTCGAGTTCTCGGTATTCTCCACGTGTCGCTATGGGCTCGCACTCGCACGCGACTGCCTGCGCTGCTGCTCTCTTTCTCTGCGCTCACGGCGTGCTGAGTTAAGCCTCGCTGTATATACATATACATATATATATATATATACCTAGTCTCCTCGCCTCCTACGACCGCTCCTCCTCTATACCCTCCGCTTTATCGTTGTCGCGTGAGGGACGAACGCGAAAGTCGTAAAATGCCCTTTGCGTTATTTACGGTTAACAGTCAGTCGTCAGAAATACTCGCGGCCGCGATGCTGTACACATGCACACGCACAGGCGCACGAACGCACACTTGGAGACATTTGATGCTTAGCCGAGCAGCGGAGTTATTTATGAAACGAAGATTTTCTTGTCCCTTTTTCTATTGATATTGGTATTTTCAGTTAAAAAATCAGCACTCCTTCCTCTCGCTTAGCCCCCCCCCCCCACCACCTTTTTACTCCCTTTTATAGCCCTACACTCTTAACGCGTTTGTAAAACAAAAAGTCGTCCGAGTCGATATAGGGCAGGTTGATGCTGCGTATAGCGATATTCGCCGAGAAATTTCATATCGGTATTGCGCCGCTGTCCTTTTCAAACAGTACATTCATATTTTATGATATAGCTTTTATAGGCTGTAGCTATTTTATTTTGTACAAGTATATTTATATTATTTTAAACGACAACTACAAAATAGCTCCCCTTTTAACTGAATTATTCATATATAACACATCCAAATACCTGTAAAGGATTTCTTAATTAATTATAAAAAAACACAATTATCTTTATTTTCTGCGATAAAAGTATAGTAGGATTTAGATGTATAATAAGCAGAATTCATTACATCTGCAAAAATATTGGCTATGAAAGTTATATGGAAATTTGCATAAAATCTGTATTTACTAGAGCTCTGGTGGTAATAAATATTGAATAATATTGACTTTATGCGGTTATACAGTGCCGTGACTCCAAGTTGTTCAAGCCTATGCAAATCTTCAGCTTCTTGTCATGGAAATGAGAATTAGTAGCTCCAAATCTGAGTGGGTTTTATCCTTACAACATCCTAATTTATGGGAACGGCAAAAATCTGGCTTAAATGAGTTTTTCAGATTTTTATATTTTTAACGGGCACGACTATGTATACGACGAGCTCGTGCGGAATCTCTTAAATAGCTCGATCGGGATGGAAAAATTTTGTAAAAGAAGAGACAGGGGAATCGATTGATGAGCAAGGCCTGGCAGCGATACGTTGGCGACGCGGCGGACGGATAAGAGGCACGACAATGCTATTTTATACGCTTTCGCTCTTCCTCCTGCTGACTTTCATCTTGGCATAAAGCCGTTCGCAAACATCGAGGACCCTCCAAGAGCACTTTGGACTATGCTAAAGAACGCAGTTTTTGCACCCTCGCTCGTCGCAGCCGCGCCGCCCGCTATACTATATGTATATAAAGCCTTGGATCGGCGCGTAGTCTGATGAACTCGATTCTCGGCTGGCCGCAGCTGCTTTTTCCCCTTTCCATATATAAAATCGTAGACAACGCAATTTTTCTCCCTGTACAATAACGTCTCTTAATCTGAATTTGAATTGCTTCCAGTTTATATACATCTGCCTTTCGCATCATTTGCCTTTTGCATCATATATTTTGGAGTTTGCTGTCTCACGCTATATTCCCAGATCTTTTTCCTTATACGTGCCAGTCACTATTACGAATATTTAATTCAAATTTTGGGTTGTATGAAAATGTGAGAAATAACATTTAGCATGAGAAATCGCGATCAATGCTTGACGGAACATTATTTTTATATCCAACGCCAGGGTCTATCGAGAATCCGTTTGAAATGGGAGTAATTCTTGAAACATTTGGGTGGTTAAAGGTGCGGTTAAAAAGAGTCTGTACTGTGTAAAATGTAGTTGCTGGGAGGGTTGACATTCGCTTTAAAGGGATCGAGAACTAAGTAATATGTAAATTCCGCTTCATTTTCCGTAAAAATGAATTTTTACACTTCCCCCGGCAAACTTGATAAAATCCCCGTCTTGGAGAAGTCCAATAAAAGCGAGAACCCTATAAACTAAAATCTGATCGAAGTGCTCTTTGATGCAAATATCGTAGCCCAGTGCATTCTTCGCTCGGCAAGTTGCCCTCGCGCGCGAGTCTCCCCCGGCCGAGTAACTAAGAGAGACGGAATGAGGAAAGAAAAGTCCAAGAGAGAACGAGAGATGGTTAGGGGATAGAAGAGGGGAGAGAGAGAGAGAGAGAAACCCCAAAGTTTTAAGCGCACGACGATTTCAAGACAAAAAGGACCTCGGACATTTCGAAAAAGTTTCGTTGGAGCGAATGACAAGTCGGACTTTGAAAAAGTTGCCGTGAAACAGCAGATCTCTTCTCTGGGTTGACGGCGGCGGTGGACGCGGGACGCCTCGGGCCACCGTTATACTTCTGACTCCCTCTGGTTATGCCCGCCTCACTCGCCGCCTTCCCCGACCTTGCACTGCACTGTGCAGCTCTTCTTCTCGTTTTCACCCCGCTCGCTTGCTTCCCATCTCCTCCCCTCCCACCCCTCGCCCCCTGCCTTTCCATTCACTGCGCACCCTGTAAGTGCACTGCACTTACGTAGCTACTCGCGCACTGCTCTTGTGTAAAGAAGAGAGTGGCCCTAAAGTGAGCACCTATATTTGCGTTTTGATTTTTCGCGCTCGACTTCCTATTAAATTCGATCGCGCAGCGCCTTTCGCCCTATTAATTAGTGGCTTTTGGTGTCTACTGGAATTCCGGCCTTATTTGTAGAGCAGCACCTTTTTTAAATGAACCTTTTCAAATATGTTCTATTTACAAATGCTTATTTTTCAAATAAAATATTAATTGCTGTTTCAATACGATTAAAAATGAGATTAAAAATGCATTGCCGAATGGTATATATATTATAATTATAGTAGTTTACTTCGTGCCTTCTCAAAAGTATACAAAATGTAGCGCGAAATTGTAAATTTTTATCTCTGAATGTACACTGAGAAATTCTTGGGGCATCTGCTGTACTAAGGAGTACGACTGGTCTCCCAAAAGCATTGGAACAGTCGTACTTTCATTTCGGAAAAATGAGCTCCTAAAAAAGTGAAACAGTTGCCTCAGTGCGGCACCACTTTCACGCTAAATGCGCAGGGCAACCATGTTTGGGGTATCAGTGTTCCTAAAATCGGGGCAGTTGCTGCCCCAAATCAAAAGTCCAACAGTCGTACTTAGCGAGTACAGCAGATACCCCAAGAATTTCTCAGTGTATATGAGGTCAAATTTATCAAATCGGCATATACGTGTACACTTATTTTTTGTAAAAACATATATATATATATAGGTATCGCAAAAATATGGTTTCGAGCGTATAATTTTTTCCACGCAGTTTTAAAATAAACTGTTTGGAAAAAGTAGTGTTGCATAAAATATGATTAGATAATTACGAATTTTTTCACATCTTATAAAAAGTATGTTTATATATTATTCTGATACCTGCGAACACCAGGCAAGTAATTTATTACTATCCCCTTGCTTTACAAGTTTGAATACTTGATTTATAAAAGGCCCTAATGTCTACTGTTGGGCCTACATAGGTCACAAGGGGTGAAATTTTAGAACCGGTTATAATTTGTGCATTCTAAATTTCGATTCTCCGTTAATTATATAGACATTAAATTTGTGTAAACAGATAGTTTGAAATTATTAATGGGATTCTAGAAATTACTATATAAAATGTCTGCCTATAAAATGTGTATCTGAATTCTGAGTAGATTACAAACGATTGTAATGGATAAAATAATGAAAGCTAATCCCTTGGTTATTTATAGTTGTAGAAAAGGTAATATATTTAGATGTTATAAAATATTTAAATAAATAACTCCAATGATTTTTTTGCAATCCATCCGATTGTTTATTTAACAAACTCTGGCGATTCGGTGGTTTTTTTGACAAAGGCCAACATGGCCCTATTCAACGAAATTACGATTTTCTAAACAATCAATGTTATGTAATAAAAGATGGCGCTGCTATTGTTTTTTATTAGTTTATTAAAAAAAGTAGTTTTTGTTGTAGTAATTATAGTTTCCTCGAAAAGGGTTATGTTGGCTTTAGTCAAATAAATGACCGAAACGTCGGAGTCTGTTAAATAAACAATTGGATAGTGGATTGCAAAAAAAACATTGGTGTTATTCATTAAATTGCATTATATAATATTGTTAGTTTATATTTTAATCAATTTTATGTATTTGAATAAATCCAATAGGGATTTTGTAAAAAAAAATATTTTAATAGCTATACAAAGGATTCAAGCTTCAAAGCACTCTGCGCAAAAAACCACGTTTTAGAGGGATATTTGGTGGCATCCCTACTTCCTCTAGTTGTATGTATACAAGTGTACTAGAGAACGAAAGAAAGCGCAAACGAGAGCATGGAAGGTGGCGAGGGGGGGATGTAGGTGCTGAGGGGTCTAGTGGATCTGGGGTGGGTATAGGGGGAAGGGCGAGGAAGGGAGAATGAGAGAATGAATGACATGCTCACTCCGCGAGTGCTTGATGCGGTGACGTTAATTAATCGCGCGGCAAATTGCTGCAAATGCTAAAATTGCGCGAGTGCGCGCGCGCGCGTGTGCTCGGTTTTGCCCGCAGGGGTTGAGAGGAAGAGTGGGAAACAGAAGAGACTTGGAGGAAGGGTCGTGCATAGAGAGGGAGAGAGAGAGAGAAAGCTGCAACAGCAGCACGACGACCTGTAGAGAAACTTCTCGACTCACCCCGAAAAGTGCCTTTTCGTTTAATTAACGGATTACGTCGTGCCGAAATTCGCTGGCTTTATGATGCATTGAGAATCTTTGTAAGTTGGCGGGAGCGAGAGATAGAGCAGAATGGAAGTCGAGAAATTCATTTAATACTGTGGCAAGTATTTTTCTGCCTATTTGTATTTTTTTTTAATTACATCAAAGTGAACATTATAATTTTTTTAATGCTACATATAGTAATAGTACAAAATTGTCAAACCAGATAAATGTATGTATTAGATATATAAACTTCTTGTTAAGTGCATGATATGTGCCGACGGTTTCGCGTCAAAGGTTACTTCGAAAATAAGACATTGTTTCTTGTGGTTACGTCGGGGAAAAAGCCTCCCGATCGCCCCGGAGTGAAAGTATACAAGTGCCATGTAGACACTAAATTTGAATCAGTAGTTTGTGTTATTTGTGAAGCAGTACACCATTTTAATGATTTTGTGAGAAGAAAAAATGGAATTATAATAAGTGATTGTTTGGTAATATGCAAAGAACATGTTAACGCAAGAAGCGAGAAATATAAATAGTTGCACAAATAAAATACAATGCACAAGCAGAAATAGTGAAAAGAGAACAACTTTATATCAAAAAAACTAAAAAATCTAGAAAAGAAAATAAGTGAATAAGAAAATATAATTAATGAAAAAGAGACAGAAATAAATGAACAACAACAACAGTTGACATATC
Source organism: Megastigmus dorsalis (assembly GCA_900490025.1). Classification (NCBI taxonomy): domain Eukaryota; kingdom Metazoa; phylum Arthropoda; class Insecta; order Hymenoptera; family Megastigmidae; genus Megastigmus; species Megastigmus dorsalis. Next base: position 113,393 of record UELU01121815.1, read on the forward strand.
TAGAACAACAAGTAACTTTAAATAAAAAATTAAGGCAGGAATACTATAAAGATATGGATCTAGACGGAACAGTTCACAATGAATAAGTTTTTGAAAAAGCTGAAATAGAAACTTTGAAAATGGAGGTAGATCTACTCAAAAAATTGAACCAAGAATTAGAAGACAAGAATAATCGATTAAAAGAATTACTCAAAAAAGAGAAAAAAAGTGAAAATAGGAATTTCAATGTTAATACTTTTGCGGAAGTTACGGCAGGAAATTTTTTAAAACCAAAAATAGCACATAAAATAACCATAAAGAAGACAAAAGAGGAAGGAACATTAAAAGAATTTAAACAAAAAGTAGCAGAATGCCTAATTAGTCAAAAAATGATACAAACAAATAGAGTTTATGAAAATACAAATAAAAATGAAATAATAGTAAGTGTACGTGATAATCATAGTGTAGAAAAAGCTGTGGAAATTGTAAATTCTAAATTAGCTGATATGTGTGATATCAATATAGAAGAGATCAACAAACCGAAATTAAAAATAGTAGGAATTCAAGATATGGTAACAGTAATATAAGTGAAATCAAAACTTTTAGCAATGAAATAATCAGAGAAAAAAAGAAAATTGCAGACATGATGAATTCTCACTATTGCATAAGGGAAAAGAAAATGAGTAAAAATATAAAAACTCCTAAAAATAAAACAATAAACTTACCTCAAATGGATGCAAATTCAATCTTTCTAAAACCAACAGGCAAAGCGGAAGTTTTGAAGATAATTGAGAATTTAAAAAAACAAAAATGGTGGTATTGATAAGATAAGTGCCAAATCTATTAAGATAATATCTAGTATAATAAAAGATACGTTAGCTAATATATTTAATGATTGCATAGATAAATCAATTTGGCCAGATGCACTAAAACTTGCTGAAGTGATTCCTATTTTTAAATATGGTAGTAAAAAAATAATCGAAAACTGTAGGCCGATATCTTTAATAGCCAATATTGCCAAAATTTTTGAAAAAATCATTTACAGTAGAATATCAGATTTCATAACAAAAAATAAAATACTGAGTTCAAAACAATTTGGCTTTACCAAAAATAAAGGGACGCAAGACACGCTAAATTATGTTACAAATAAAATATATGAAAATTTAGACAAAAGCTTTTGACACTGTCAATCATAAAATACTGCTGGGTAAGCTATACGCATACGGTATAAGAGGAAAAGCTAATAACTTAATAAAAAGCTATCTTAATGATAGAAAACAAAAGGTCAGAATAGGACAAGATAATAGCGATTTCAAAAACATAGACTACGGGTGTACCACAAGGTACAATCTTGGGTCCTTTACTTTTTATACTGTACGTAAATGATCTACTGATAAGTATGCCTGAAAATATAGTATCATATGCGGATGATACCGCAATTTTTTCAATAGGTAAGGATTGGAAAAATGTAGAATCATCAATGAATAAATATCTTGAAAAGGTGGCAATATGGCTTGCATTGAATAAATCAACCCTATAAATATTAAAAAAACTGAATATGATGCCTTTGGAAATTACTGTGACAGTGTTCCAAAGGAATTAAACATAACTATAAATAAAGAAAAGATAAAAAGAGTAGATAAATGTAAATATTTAGGGATCATTTTTGATTTTAACCTCAGATGGAATGAGCATATTGGGCATACCATCAATAGAACAAGATATCTACATTTTGTTTTCCATAAATTATCGAATCTTATGATAACAAATACACTAATAATGATCTACTATGCATTTTTTCATAATAATATAAGTTATGGCAATACCGCGCGGGAAGGTGCATATAAAAGCATTTTGCAACTACTACAAAATACTCAAAATAGAATACTTAAAATAATAAATAAAAACTCTTTTCCACAAAAGAAACCATTGAATCTTACACAACTGTTTGCACTCGAAAGTCTCAAGTATAATTATAATGATTTAAAGGATATATACATAAACTCGAACAGCACTTCCAGACGTAAATTAATACAGCTTCCAAGAACATACAAAACTGTAAGTAATAAAAATAACAAAATTAAAGCAATTAAAATATTTAATATGTTGCCAAATGAACTTAAAGAACTAGATATAGGTAAGAAAGCTTCTCATAAAAAATTAAAAGAATGGATTAGTGAAAATATATATATGTAATAGGTAATAAAACAAAAAGAATGATATCAAAGATATAGATTATAGAATGGGTAAAGTTAAATAAAATGGGTTTTATATTTCGATAATAAATATTAAGTCAAGACTTGATCCTCTTAGAGTTAACAGATGATTGAAGTCTATAAAACTAAACTGAAATTATACCGACGTTATTAAAATAAGTATTATTGCATAAAAAAAAATTTATGTACTGTTACATTGAACAAATTTTTATATTAGTTTTAAGGTAGTTTTAAGATGGACAAGTATGGTTAAGAGGGTCTGGCCATATTTGGCTCATTTCACCAGACTGGCGAACAGGAAACTCGTTTTCCTCTGTCGGATTACTTTGTGATTTATATTACTCTGTAATGTAATATACTGTTACTCTGGCATAAATAAATAAATAAATAAATTTTCTTCATGTGCTTTTATTTGGAGTCCCAAAACTGATTCAACTTGTTCTCTGCAAAGCGAAGTCTTTCCTTTGACAAAAACGTAATTCCTTGTGGACATACGATTACTTATTACTGATTATTGAGATTTTTTTTAAATTTTTAGAATTAATAAATCATGGATTTTTCAGCTCATTTCTTATATTGAATTTAATAAAAAAAAAATAAAAATTATTTTTTTCGATTTTGGAGTAATTTAATATTATCTGCACAAAATGAAGTCTTCTCATTGACGAAAACATACATTGTTATGGACACAACTACTCATTATTAACCATTGTAGTTAATTTTAAATTTTCAGGATAGGTAAATTACACTTTGATTTCACGCTCACTTTTGTTTTGTTCGAAGTCATGACTAGCGGTATATTTACTTTGCTGAATTTTTAATGCCGACTGACAATTTTCGCAATATATAAGAGTATTAACCCTACCAACGTGAGTCTTAACGGTAATGATGAATTCCGACAACTATATATTAGGTACTGTGAACATTGTAGAACGAATTAATGAGTTTTTGATAAATATGTGTCTCTGCTGTTTGTGTTATGCTGCAGATGTGTGCGCGCGTATATTATTTGTTTCCAGATGTTTCATTATTCGTTTGCAGACAATGTAACTCAGTTTCCATTCTAGTGTTATATTCGAGGTTATATTACACTGAATGTGTATTTAATATTTATACCATAAGAACAAGTATAACTGCGTAAAAGCTTATTAAAAGTCACACATAGTTTAATTTAAATTAGTTCATTCCATTTGTATGCGCTCTCGTTTATTCTGAAAAGTTTTGTTTTTGTAATACAAACTATAACATTTATAATATGGAACGTATTGTAAATTTAATTAATTAGATAAACAAATTTAATCATAGATAACTGAAAAATTGTTTGGTTTAATCACAAGGAGCAATTTGGATTTTCATGCAGTTGAGCAGACCTAAAATGACTGCATGGAACATTTTTGCCCTAACGGTAAATAATTGTAATCTGCTCGCTGTTTGTGAACAGTAACAGTTGTGTGCATTCATCTTGAGTTTCTCGGTTATCTACCCAATGATAGGTATAGAACAGAATTTATTAGGAATTCTAGGAAGCTCAAAGAAATCGAGCCTGCACCTCGCGCTGCTCGCGCAACAATTCGAAAATCCGAAAACGCCATAAATTAATTCGCATAATTCCGTGGAACCAGGGCGTAAATCACAAAAGTCCACGAGAGCGTGAGAATCGTCCGCAGCCGCGATAGTCGTAGCCCCGTAGTTGCTGCAACGTGCGTCGCTCGCGCCGCCGCTGTCGAGATGCTTATAATTCTTACTTCCCCGATAAGGTAAGCGCGCGCAAAGCGAGCGAGCAAAAAAGCGGCTAAAACGAGCGAAATATCACAGGAAGAAAGGAAGAAGAAGCACCGGAGAGAAAAAACTCCGGAGAGAGAAGGATCCAGGGGCTCCGAGTCCAGGAAAGAGGGAAGCCAGAGAAAAAGTGGCATAGTCGAATTATCAACGGTTTGGAGGTAGAAACGCGACGAGAGCGGCAGCGGCGGCGGCACCACTAGCACACCAGCCAAGACTATGGAGAAAGTCCATTCGCTCTGCGGACCTCACCTTTTTCTACCACCTTTTTCTCCTGCGCAGCTCTTTGTTTCATTCTTCCATCGTCCGCCATTATCTTCCTGCGTATTTTCTCGGGAATAAAATTCGGCTCGTTTAGAGGGAAAACTTTACTATTTCAAAAACGTATTTTTAGCATAAGTATAAGTAATATATTGTTTAGCGCGTGCGGTCCTTGAATTTCCCAGTTTGTTTAAACTAATGCTTGATTTTTATGAAAAGAGGTACGTAAATTTTTTCGTTCAACTAGATTTACCAGTATTTTACTGGTAAGAATTTGTCAATTCCAATATTGTAAAGCAAACAAATTTTTAGATAGGCGTGATTAAGTATATTATATTGCTGTAATTATTGTCAATTATTCAGAGCAAAAAATGTGTTATAAAATGCGTATGATGAAAATCTTACATCATAAAATCAATTGCTATATAATAACATTAATTGCAGAAGAGAGTACTAAATTATTGAGTATTGTTAATATGAAATGAATGGATTGTAAAAGCACTGTAATTAATCCATTTGAACCATAAAAGCGCAGTATAAAATAATAAAAAGCAGAGACATTTGTAAAATAGTAGATGTATTAATTGCGATACAATGTTGATTTATATATATAGTATATAGTTATATTTGAACAGGCTATAATAGTTAGGTATACTTATTTCCACGTCAAAGTAACTATAGATAGATATATCTATATCAATATTTGAGTATTATATATAAAAAAACTTGTATGTTATAATGTATCTATTTGAACGATCCCGGGTAATTATTAATTCGCATATCCGTTTCAAGGATATATCCACTTTATCCGCATAAATGGAGTCTTTAACATGTTTAGCTTATAATACGTACACACATCGAAGCAATTAAGTATACAGCACAGTAAACCAGTACGTACATTTAGCCTATTCAAACAAACCGAGACTTGCTCTACACTATACATATCCGCTATCAAATTGATTTGGACGAACCACGTTGAACTAAACCCTCAAATATTGTATACTTAATAAATAAACCATTTGAACTAGGATAAAATTAAAAAGCCCAAATGTTCCAAGGTGCCAATTGCTTCTGATGATTAAAAAATGCAATATGAATTAGCGATTGCTAATTCGACCGCTCGCGCATTACTTCCTCAAAAGTTCATCGCCTCGTAAACTAAAGACTCGGTCACGAAAATAATCCGTCTCCAGTAGCTCGTGGCGAGCAGCATCCCAAAATCGTCCCCCCCCTATATAACATCGAGATCTGGTCGGCTGGCTTCCGCCTCGACCACCGCGGGATGAGCGCGTTCATATAAACGTATAGGCTGCAGCGCGCATGCAACGAGGCTAGATCCAGTGAGTAGGTATTGTATACATAGAGAGAGAGAGAGGGAGAGAGAGAGAGCTTAACGCGCGCTAGGTGTAATGCTCTTGAGGCCTGGTGGTGGTCGGTGCAGCAGCCGAGTCGCTCGGGGAGGCCGGACTATATCTCCAACTCTCTCCTTCTCTGCAAGAGAGCTGTATACCTCATCCATATGGGGCATCCCACGATATATATCCAGCTCTATTTTTGGCCCCGCGATCAGCTGTGCGTATACACACACAGCTCTATAGCTGCGCATCGGCCGACCGAGCGGGCATTAGCATAATGAAGACGACTCTCTCTCTCTCTCTCTCGCTCGGCTGGTTTATCTCTGGCTGGTACCGGTACTGCATCTCTTCTGCAGCAGCAGCAGCAGCAGCAGCTCGCTCCGTCTCTGTCGTTTGCAGAAAGCCGTTCGGCAAGTCTGTATCCTCCTGTGATGGTGGTGGTGGCTCGCCGCTGCTGCACTGTCCACCGACGGCTTTTGCGCAGCTCGTCCCTCGCTACTATCTCTCCCTTATTCCTTTCCCCTTTCTTTTCCTCCTGCCCTCTGCATATATATGTATATACGCAGTACGACAGTACAGTATGTAATACCGAGCAGAAGTAAAGACGAGAACGAAAGAGAAGAAGAGCGTCCGGGTATATAGGAGTGAGAGCTGATGACCAACAAGACTGGCCAATACACACTCTCTCGCCTTGATACTTTCTGGATGTGCTTTAGTGTTAGTGTTATATTTGCATGGCTGATAGGTTCGCGTGCGGAGAATAATGATTTTATGCATATATATAGGAAACGAGCTGGCGCTACACACACCGATGTAGCCACTAGATACCAACTTATTGTCCGCGAATTATTTTCCTTTCGCGACTATGTATAGGATTCTTCGCATGAGAAAGCTGGCGTCACGATGAAACCTACATTGCAGCAAGGACGTGGCTTAAAGACGATCTCCTCTCGCACACTTCTCCGAGATTATGTAATTATCATTTCGATTCACCGTGAGCTTACTCGATTCCACATTATGCGGAATTAAATAGAAAATACGAATCGCAACCGGGGAAAAAACTTTAGAATATAATAATCACCAGAGCACGAAACAAAGTTGATATATAGAGTATAACCTATTATTATAGCATTTATAATATGTTTGCTATAGTCAAATACCTTTGATTCGCTGTATCAAAGTAACTAAAATAGCTGCTATATTATCACTAATATTCATGGCGTTCCTAATAGCAATACAATTAATTTTTTCCACGTCTAGAATTGTCCTTCATCCAAAGAATAAAGGGATTTTATTGTTTGACGTTGAATATAGCATTTGAAATGCGCGTTAAGACGCTGTATTATCGCGCGCAGCATTTCTCTATAGAGCCAAGTCAATTTGAGATAGAAGTGCAGGGGAGCACAGGATCATGGTCGCTCGGCGGAGTAAGAGGTAGAGAGAGAGAGAGAGAGAGAGAGAGAGAGAGAGAGAGAGAGATGACCTTTGCATGAAGCCTTTGTCGAAGAGCTGAGAGCCAGATCGAGATAGGGGGGAGAGAAGATGAAGAGCCGGTGGATCATGAGAGCTGCTCTCGCGCGCGGAGAGCTGAGCAGCGAATCAGACGCTGAGGAACGCGAGAGAGTGCGAGAGAGAGAGAGAGGAGAGAGAGAGAGAGAGAAGAGAGAAGAGAAAGAGAAACCTGCTTTCTAAGACGGCGGGCGCGCTAACAATACAATAAGATAACAAGCCGCGCCGGGGCCAGGGAGGGTTGACCGTATATGCGCTGCCGGCACCGCTAACCTGCAGTCGACTCCTCTCTCCCTCTCTCTCTCTACCTCTGTCTCTCTCTCTCTCTCCCATCCGTATATACAGGATACTACTATACGTACACGTAACTTGCTCAGGCGATACTCTCTGGAGCTATGGTAAGCGCGCAACGCGGTCCGCTCAGACCGCAATATTCTCCCTCTCACCCCCTCCCATAGCGCTCACTCCTCTCCTCTCCTCTCTTCTCCGCCGCTCTGCTCTGCCTCAGCTATCTCCGACGGTATATGCGGTATTCGCGATGAATGTCGGCCACTAGCTTTTCCACAAGATTTTCCGTCCCTCTCTCTCTCTCTCTCTCTCTCTCTCTCGCTTGTTCTTTAGAGCTGTAGCCGGGCGGGATGCTGGCTGCTGCACGCGGGGTCTCGGCTGCGAGTGGAAATTATTTGGCTGGCCACCGACTGTACCTACCACTGCACACACACACGCACACACACACGCACACACACCGCGCGGACTCGTAAACTCGCATGTGGGATTGCGCCGAGCGCGGCGAGGTATATAGCGCGAGCGGGAAGCACCGACACTCTCTCGGCCAAGCTCCCTTGTTATTTCGTTTGAGAATTTATTAAAGGAGATTTTCCTCCATGGGATGCGGCTCCAGGCGCGCGCGCACCTCGTTGCTCAAAATTATATATATTATATATTGCTTTTAGAGCGGGCGTGATTTTGCTAAAAAGTTGGAGCCGCAGCACGAGCGCGAGAAGAGCCAAAGTGTTGCTCGTTTCGCTACAGTTCCGCGAGCGACTCATAATTGTGCGCAGACAGATTTGTTTTTGTCTTTTCGAAAATGCCTTTGTCAATCGGTTTGAAATTAATTAGAAATACTTTCAGTGCGTTAGCCTTATCATACTGATTATTCAATAGGTATTGCCCCTTGGAATTTTTCAAATAATATATATTACAATTCAAATGCACAGTAAATTCCACTCTTAAAAAAGTGATAGCATATTATTCGCGAATACGTCAATAGAAAAACTTCATGCTATCAGCATACGACAATACTTACTCACTTTGAATGTCGTGCTTCTTTTAAAAAATTTCGAATTAGTATCAAATTTTAATCATTCTATAATCTAAACTTTAATCTTTTAATTTAAATAAATTAAAAGTTCAAAGTTCAATTAAGTCTTGCAAGGTTCTGTTATCAACGAGTCAATTTTTAGCTTCTATTATACTGCAACTTATTCTGAGCATGAAATTAACATTAATGGAATGAAAGATTCTTTTAATTCTTCAGAATATGTACAAATATATTGACATATAGAATAAAAGATTAGTTTTCATTTTATTTCATTGTGTACTAAATATTATTGAATGCACAAATTAGCATACTTCTATACTTGCAAGTACTATATCTATAAGTATTATCAATATTATTATATTTATATGTACATAATGTTTTTAGTATTATGTTGTACAACCAATATGCGAATTAATACAGGAATTAAGTACGCAAAAACCATACTCATACTGTTTCAGCAATATTCACATCTTTTTAGTCAACTGTCTTTTACACTGAATTCATATAGAAACTTATTCTCAGCGAGAAAACTTGAATCATTTTTAGGAAGCTATATTCAATTTCAATTTAATACAAGTAATTTTTTATTTTTTTAAGTTCTGAATTTTTCAGAATTATATATAGTTTAATTTTATCATCTAAAATCAAATATATATATATATATATCTTTTTTTAGCGTTAACGATTATTTTCCTCTGTACAATCTGTTCTGAAATCACTCATAAAAAAGTAAAGAAATCGTTAATAAATGTGGTAAACTCGGAAAAGAACTCCGATTCTGCACATTAGCGGTTACCTCACGTATTTTCCACAAGATGACGAGACGAGTGGCAAGAAGGCGACGTTCGTAACACGAAAGAGCAGCTGCTAACGAACAAACCGAAAGGCGATAAAATCGCAAATCGTCGGAGCCGCGCTGATTAAGCGTCGACGGCGGGCAGATCTTAAAAAAAAGGGAGCGGAGAGAGAGACAGAGAGAGAGAAAAAAGGAGGCAGAAAAAAGACGGCGGCGCGCACGCAGAGAGTGAGAGCAACGGCGGGTCAGCGGATAAGCCATCTATACGTACCGCCTATACACAGGCTCGGGGTGCGAGGACGATGGGGCGGCGGGGAGAGTATGTTCTCATTGTAAAAAGCAATAACAGCGCTCATAAAACACACGTATCCCAATGATTAAGGCGACGCCGCGCGCTCCTACTTATATGTGAGTACACGCGAGCGCGTGCGTGTACATGAATAATAAAAGGCGCCGTGGCACGGCACTGCGGCGGCGGCGGCGGCGGCGGCGCTCTCGCACGTGGCGCGCGAGGACCGAAGACCAGCTATATACTTATATAACTAGTGGTGTGCTCGGAGCTTCGTCCAATGCCGCGCGCACAAGTACAATATCTCTATGTATATATACACGTATATAGGCGCACCAACCAGAGCGAGAGAGAAAGAGGGAGAATTCTTACCCATATAGCTATATATATATATATATATACAGTACATATGTACATATATAGCACAATATATATGTATATATACATATATATAGGAGAGCGAGAGGCGAGGGGCTGCAAAACTTGTGTCCCTTTTTTAAGGCTCTCCTCGCAAAATGCCTTTTTTACGCGATGCTCTTTTGTATATGTTTCTCTCCTTTTTTTTGTTGTCTCTCCCTCGCTCGATATACCTCGGGTATACATCGCTCGTGTAACACGCGCACTTCTTGTCTCTATCTCTTTCTCTCTTTCTCTCTCTCCTTTCGCCTGCAGTCAGTTAGAAAGCAACGGAGCAACGCCTATAGCGAAGCTTGAGGGGAAGAGAAAAGACATCTGTGGAGTGAGAGACAGACACGTGCGGCAGCGGCGCGGCCCTTTCCTCGGCTATTCGGAAAAACAAATCGCGGCCGAGATTGCTTTTGATCTATTGCTCATTTATTTATTCTTCAATTGGTGCGGAGCCACTTACTTCGTGACCTAATATATATATATATATATATATATATGGCGAGGAAGGGCAAAAATGATTCTTCTTCGAGCCTTTGTTTCCCGCAGATGGATCGTATTGCTTCGTTAATGGGATTTGTGTTTATCAAAAAATCAGGTTCCACTTGTTGTATAAGCTGTGGATGAGGGTGATGAAGTACATTGGCGGTCGAGGGTTAATCGGAATAAAATGGACTTGGATTTTGAGATATACCCTCTTTGTCGAGATCTACCGTCGTTTCATTAAATATTTTCATTGCTTTCCCGTCTCCTTGTCGCAAATTAGGAAGAGTTTCGACGAAAGGATCGACCTTGTCGCGTCATTTTTAACTTGTGAGAGAGTATTTTAACAACTCATTATTATAGGCAAGATTGTGAGAAATCTATACTGATTTATTTATTTTTATGATTGTAAAGTAAGCTGAATAATCTATTTTTGCATATGCTAAACGGAATAATGTGGTTAATAAATATTTCTCAGGCAAATATAATATAGGTATGCATAAAGTTTGATTAAAAATGATCTATTTACAAAGAAACCATTTGGGAATGACTGTAGCAAATATCTTTTGTCCCCTTTTTGTCAAGATAGCCTATATATTTTTTGTTATTTTTTGAACTAATACCTAATTTAAATAAAGTGGTATAAATCTTCATAAAACACTTGGTACATTACAAATTACAATTACTTTTACCCGAATAACAAGCGTGAAATTACTAAATTTCTTTTCATAATTTTTCAAAATACATATATTTTTCATAGATATGAAAGTTAAATGTGCTCTAAGCATCCCGCTCAAATTTTATGTGTATGAAAGTTCTGAATGCTGAAGAACTCTCCGAGTACTCCCATTAAGCGAAGGTAAATTTAACTAATTACTAAAAATTTTCATTTAAAGTAGAGTTTTGGAAATGAGAACAATTTATCAAACTTTTGCTGGTGATTCGTATTCAGGCCCGAACTACTAGTTCGCATTTGGACATTCAGCTTATCTTTTTATACATCGTCAACTGAGAAATAAGTTTTAATGAAGTCTTTAACAATTTCGTATACATTTTAACATCGATGCTGTCAATGGTGCCAAAAAAAAAACTAATTTTTGAACATATAACGCTCTCGCGAAGCAATGCGACATTTGGCATTATTCGTGTAGTTTTCGATATGATTAGCAAATTCGAGATTAATCATATATATATATAAAGAAGGTGATTGCGGCAGAACTGCACACAAAAGCCTTCCCTCTCTCCAAGACAATAGACTTTGGAGCGAGAAAAGTTTTGCCGACGCGCAAGGGCAAAGCGGACGTTTAGAGCGCGGGCAAAGTCGAAAAATGATTGAAACAAATGATCAGGCCGCGAGCCAAGAGATGTCGTGCACAATGCGCACACGATTCTTACGCATACACACACACACACACATACTCACGGACGAGCTGATACATGCACGACGCGTCGAATTACACATTCCGGGCGAGATGCCGCAAACGACTCGATTTTCGTCTCGTGCACATTGCCATATTTATAATGCGATCAGCGCCGCCGCCACGGCACACGCGTGGCGAGAATAAAATCGACCAGCGCCCCCCTCCCCC